>JACMIF010000653.1:13864-26667 GCA_014805445.1 Diplogasteroides magnus | reverse complement strand
ACAAACAAAAACCCCCCCCCCCCCCCCCCCCCCCCCCCGGGGGGGGGGGGGGGTCCGCGGGAATCCTGTGGCGGGATCCCCTTTCGCTTGGCGATTGGGCTGGACTATATTTTAGCTATTGCAAAGCGACCAACCCTAAGACACAAAACGCCATCATCAATGAAGAGATCTTTGTCGACGGGCAGTTGGTCGACAATGAGCGGATAGTCGACATACAGCTAGAAATGTTTCGTTATTTACCAATACTCTACTATCCTGTTACAATAACGATGAAGCATTTTCGATTCTGAAAGAGAGTGTTTCAGCAGCGAAAATGCTTCATTATTCTTGCAATGTAATAGGATTTAGGGTTTCAAGAACGATGATATTGCGTATTTATCTTTGATCTGGTCTCATTTCCTTTGTGCTATTGTGTGTGATTTCTCGATAATAATTAGGCGAATAACAAATGCATTTTACCATCGTTTTGGAAATCCTCCTCTACTATTTCCCTATACCTGGTGTCCCTCACACTCCTTTGTGTTACTCGCGTCCACGGAAACTGTGTACATTTCCTTCTCCTTGAGGATTATCGGTTGATTATCCTAAGTTCTCTTGTTTTCATCACTTGTGATTGAGGGGATTAGTGTGGGCGATCGATGCAATTCAAATCTCCCCAATCTCTTCCGAGCTGTCGTCTATGAAATAAGAGACGACCGCCCCAACGAGATTGGGGAGGTTAGAATTTTCGAAAATGCGTTCCCTAAGTTAGAATTGAATGTACTCGAATGGCATAATCCCCACCTTGATGGGGCCTGTTCTTATCTCCGGTCCCTTGGTGTCGATCGCGATCGCCACGTAGCTGTCGACGAACGCCTCACGCGCACGCTTCACTGCCCGGATCGTCTCCCGATGGAACTGAGCATAATTCGCTTTTCATAGGAACTAAGGTTTCTAAATAGGAAAAGAGCATTTCGCATTCATTTAATCTTCCCGTAAGAGTTGTTGTCTCTACCTTGATACCTTTCTTTTTACCGATTTATTGTTAGAAATTCTATGAGGAACCATAAAAAGCTCACTTTTGGTTGTCTAAACGCTTGCTTTGTATGCCTACAAGGGGTGAATAAGCGGTTGCTCCCACGTTTGTTCAATCAAACTTAGTGTCGTTAAAAAGAAAAGGGACGACGAACCTCACTGTCTCCGTGACTAAGATTGATCCTTGCGATATTCATTCCACTGCGAATCATGTCTTGTATGGTGTCTACACGAGTGCATGATGGTCCTGACAATGAGCCATTACAGTAAGCAAGGAGACCCCGTAAATGATACTCAATGAGATGCCTATTTCACATCAAGTTATATCCTAGCTGCGCAACGATAAGTTGTAGAACAAATGCAGGGAAATTAGGGTACCAATTTTTTAAATGATGTATGACAGATAAGGTTGGCATTTTGATTAATTGATCGGATGTGTTCCAAGGGTGATATATCTGGGACTATATATTTGCTTTGAAGCCTAACCCGCCAATAAATCAATCTGCCAACCTTAATGACCGAGCTCTATTGCTCAATATCTATTTGAATGTCGGATTGAAAAGGGGGAATCATCTAACACCGATCAATTTACTCTGCAAAATGAGTACGAACGTCCCTCACTTCATTCCCATATCGGATATATGCGGCCTCTACTAAGTAGGAAATCGCTAATGGAAATACAGTTTTCCGTATTCCATGGGGTGAAGGTATTAGAATTCTCAGGTGAAAAACAACTGATAATGAGTCATGGAGATTGGGCGTTACGCCGTAGTTTTTGCATATAGTTGGCATTATTCATGTAATCTGAAGTGAAATGCGTTCTATATGTAGTGCTACTGAAACATAAGACGAATCACGCCTAGAGACGATTAATGCGACGAAATAGCATGTAAATGTGAGAGAGTAACCGTCTTACAGTCACGAAATCAGGGGTAATGTTCGTACTCGCAATATCAGTTCAGTTTACATGAATAATAAATAGAAACTTGTGAAGGCGAATTGCTTTATTCAGTCATTCAATCAATTATTCATTCTGAAGTGATTGAATAAGCATGAATTATTACCCTTTATAAATGAGAAGATGAATGCAATCATTGCAAGTCGGAATTATTCCCCTTAGCACGCCTCTAATTGATATACCTATTATGGTTAGCAGTTTGACTACTTCATGGGTTATGTTTCAATGTCACTATATATTTGAAGATACATATACCCTCTGTGAAACATAACCCATAAAGTGGCCAAACTGCAAACGCTTGTACCTATAGTGCAGACGATAGATGTCTTCCTGATGGACGCTGTCGTGTATGTTGAAAGTCTCGCGAGGTGCTCCAGATGGGTGTTGGCCTGTGCATAACACGGTTTACTGCACAATTTCGTCGGGTTAATTTCGTCAGCGATTGGGCAAAGTGTTGACGAAATTCTATGCGGTGGGGACCCCATTTTGGAACGAAATTGCCTTTGCTGTCCGGGCGCATTGGAGAACAGCTGTCTCGGATAAATGATAGTGAAAGTATAAGAGCGCAGGCAGCGAGAATGTTAATTCGTTCCAAAAGTCTGGCCGTACAGTAGGGCCTACACACTGAAAAATATATGCTCTTTTTCAGCACATATATCCATCAATTAGGCTCCAACTGCAACAATCTGCCTCTCAGAATTTTTCTATGTGCAGTTGATGGTAAATGAAGTAACATGGAATTTATGCGTATGTCCACTCACCATGGTACTGGCGAATTCGTGGTACGAGGCCGGTCTAAAGAAGACAATTACTTGGAGGTGACAGGGTCGTCATTCAATTTCGAACCCTCACTCTCTCCTGTCTTCCCCCTCCTCCCTCTCTCATTCTTCGCCCTCTTTATCTGTTCTGCATTTGATTTCTAGCCCTGCCAGCCTCATAATTCTGCGAAAATTGCAAAGTAAGACACACTCGCTTGAGCTTCATCTTTTCTGGCATTGGCAGAATAAATAAATAAATAAATCTCCCAGAAGAGGACGAAACAACGCACGAAGCGTGCCTTCCATGGCTTTCCGTGGGGGTTCGTGCTGTCAGACACTCCATTTCAATCTGAATTGTCGTGGTCGTGAGAATCTGTGATCTCGTGGGAAATGAAGGCGTAGATAACAATTATTCTCGTCGTAAGAACGCGGTAAAATAGATGTGTAGTGGGTAGGGAAATCATTTCGGAAATAAATTCTAACCTCCCTAATATTTATCCATCGACTTGTTGTCCATCGAAATGAGAGACAACCGCACCAACGGGATGGGGGAGGTTAGAATTTCGGAAAACGCGTTCCCTGATAGTGGGAACGAATGATCGGGTGTTGCGCTGCTCTCTCTAAACAGAGAGGGAACGGCCGGGTGAATAGCAGGTTGCAGGGACACAGTGGGTACACGTGCTGTCCCTACTCTCACGTACAAATGCAACAGAGAAGGGACGGAAGTGATTCTGCTACTCAATAGACCAATCAAAGCTGCCTCCTTTCATAAAGCCCTAGGTTTCTAAAACGATGATTTCACTGCTTTTCTCATTCGTCTAATACCCGCGGAGCAGTTCTATATCAAACGTAGAGACAGCGGCTCCACTGAGATTAGACGAATGAGAAATGCAAAATTTTCTTTAGCAACCGAATGGCTACATGCTAACGAGGCCTTTCAAGAAACGATGTTTTTCTTGCTCGTTCAGAAAACGGACAAGGATCTCTGCAAATGGTCTCTCTACACAGAGATCGAACGGCCTGAGCGTCGAGCAAGCAATAGGTAGCGGAAAGGAATCAGAAGTGCATTTTTGCATGACAGAGACAAACGCTCCGAGGGAAATATATGACAGAAAAATGAGCTTCTGCTTCCTTTCCACACCCTAGCAAGCAACCCAGGGTAGCGGAAAATCGAAGCGAACATTTCTGCGGGTTCTGCGCCACAATTTATGAGTAGTTGTTTACGCGCGAACGACGGCACAGTGGGAGGGAATAGGTGTTGAGAGAGGAAAACACATTTTAACAGCAGACCATCGAACATTTGGACGATTGGAACACGATGGTTCGTGAAGGGTTTCTAAAAGGGTAATTTTACTTGACGAAGTGAATTTTTCAGTCACCAAATCTCGGAAGAGCCGTTGTCTCTCTCATGTGATAGACAACCGCTCCGATGGGAGTTAGACGAATGAGAAATGCATAAAGTTACCGTTTAAGAAATATTCAGTTCGGGTGCGTGCAGAGTATGATTGGCAGTTTCACTACTACTCTATGAGTTACTATGTTTCACAGAGGGTATATCCTCAAATATATAGTACCATTGAAACATAACAAATAAAGTAGTCAAACGGTGCAGAGGTTTGCGATCGAGTGGAAGTCAGCCGAACAGCCGCCGGTGTTGATTCGCCACTCATTTTTCCGCAGCTGCACGTCCGAGAAAAGAATCGATGAGAGAGTGGAGGGGACAGAAGAGAAAAGAGAGGGAAGGGACGGGTGAAGAGGAGACTGAGAGAAAGGGGAGAGATTGAGAGACCGAACAAATAAACTAGGGCGAAAGCACAGTGATCTTGCATGTGACACTACGACGCAGATGATCTTCAGATTTCATCGGAATCAAGGTTTCTAAATCAGCAGTAAAGTGACTTTGTCATTCGTGTCTAATCCACTCGGAACGGTTGTCTACCGAACATAACGGCCCGGCGAAAAATTGAAGGCTCAGAAATTCACTCAGAAATAGAACATTGCTCTCACAAAGTTCTTACGTACAAAGTTAAAGCACTTACAGAGTGTCAATGTAGCTTTATTGGAAAATCTGAACGATTTTAGCACAATTGTGACGGAGAATTTGGCAACAAATGCGTCTAAGTGTATGTTTGCCTCAGAAAGAATTGCGACGAATTACTAAAATGACTGGTAAGCGAATTGTGAAGAGGGTGACAGATTGACAGATTGACACATGGACAATTGTCAATAATTGTGTTTCTGTCACGATCGGCCAACCGGGAAATATTACTGATTAGAATGTGCGAATACTCTCTATAGTGTTCAATATGTGAGGGAAGAAATGAGACCGGAGACCGAGTTGTGACGTGGCACAAACTCTATTGAAGAAACCCGGCTTGCGTGATCTGGGATGTCAGAAAGGGAACGTTTGTTTCTCTAATCTCACTTACACTTGATTTGGCCGGCGGTTTGACTGCTTTATGAGCTATGTTTCAAGGCTACTATATATTTGAAGAAATAACCTTTATGAAACATAACCCACAAAGTAGTCAAACTACCAACCACACACTTAACCAAACACCAGTTCCTCCACTTTTTCCGATTATTCAGGACTAAGAATCGCTCAATTCAATCTTGGCAATGATTGAAGTGTAAAAAATAGGAGTGATCCTTGAATTTGATACGAATCCCGACCAAAAAATAATAAGCTGTGACATTCGGGGGCAACAAAATTGTGAATAAACAACAAAAATCGAGATATTAATAGCAAACAAATGCCTGTATAGAAAAATTAAACGCAATCGGGAACGGCTTCGAAAACAGCAGAATCTATTCAAGGTTTACCCAGAGAGCCTGAGAAAGTTGTCACTAAGAATACAACGATATCTTATCAATGTAAGGAAAGCTGCGAAAAGAATAAAGCTCTTTTTAGAGAGGCTAATACCCAAGGTAAGCTGGATTATGCACACAACATATTTACACAATCATGTACTGTGGAATGAGA
The DNA here is from genome assembly GCA_014805445.1 of Diplogasteroides magnus. Classification (NCBI taxonomy): domain Eukaryota; kingdom Metazoa; phylum Nematoda; class Chromadorea; order Rhabditida; family Diplogasteroididae; genus Diplogasteroides; species Diplogasteroides magnus. The sequence continues at coordinate 20,954 of JACMIF010000653.1, read as the reverse complement.
ATGTGAGAGACATGGGGGCCGTGTGCTTTCCGGAATACGCTCCCCCTACCCTCTTGACGTCATCGTGGCGTCATTATACAGGAAAATGGGTTCCATGCACACGCCCCAGCATGGACCTACAAAGATTGGTCGCCTGATCGTAGGATGTCCAATTCCCGTTTTGTCTCATCGTGTGCTTTTCGTTCCTGAAATCGAGTATTTGTTTCATTTCTTCCCTTTCTGCACGATTTCTAAATCGGTAGTAAAGTTCGTTTCTCAATCATCTGAACTCCGCGGAGCAGTTGTCTTTGCATTTGGTAGACAACAGGGTGGAGTGGGCGAATGATAAATGCTCTTTACTACCGATCTACGAAACCCTAATCGCTTACGCCCGCCAGATCGTCCGTAAGCTTCTGCACTGTGTTCTCCAGCTGTCTCTTGTCCTCCATAAGCTGTGATATGACAAGTTGGCAATGGGCCAATTCGCTACTGATCGACTCCCGTGCGGATCGGGCACTCTATACAGGGCGATATTTATTGACTACGTGCATTTGGCCGCTTACACTCACCCCGAAAAGGCTGTCGTTGCCACTGAACGACAGCCGCAGCAATTCATCGGACAGCGCGCGGTTGAGTGGCTGCAAAATGTTTCGGGATTACTCGTGATGCCAGCCGCTAAACAGCGTATTTAGTAGGGTGTCGGTAACGGGACGTTGATGACAGCCGAGCACTCCTAGCCGTCTGATTTTATTCCTAGCCATTGTCTCTGCGAAGTGAGAGACGACCGCTAGGAGCGAAATTAGACGGCTAGAAATGAACGGCTGTCAATATCGTCCTATTAGTGATACCCTAGTATTTAGGAGTCAGATTGTTTCGGACCTTGGGCGGGTTTAGCAGTGCGCACATGTGCTCGTGCACGGACGCCGAGTGGGCGGACCGCGCGCCGTGGCGGCCCATAGTCGAGGAATACGAGGCCCCGCCTCCTCCGCCCCCGGTGGAAGATGGGCCGCTGTTGGTGCCACTGAGAGAGCGACAGAGATGGATATGGGGGCAAGACAGGCGGCTGTGATATGCCATAGCAGGTACGGTGGTGGCATGATGGATGCAAAAAAATCACAAAAAACTGTCAATATTGACTGTTTTGGGGCGGTTTTGACAGTTATTTTTGTGTGAAGACAACTTCGTCATGGACACTTGCGCAATAATGATGAAGTGGACATTTCACCATTTTTGCGCAAACGTCCATGGCGCAGTTGTCCACCCAGGTTTAGGCAAATGATTGCAGTACGCGCTATGGCATTCAAGCGGAGTCACTCAGAAGGTCACGGCAAATGGAACACGGCAGGCAAATGAGACGATGGGTGCAGCCGTTTAGAGGCAAATAAGGAAGAAATGTGAGAGGAAGGATCGGTTAGGTCGAGGAAGGATAGAGTGTGTCAAATAGGGGGTTCTAAAACGGCAGCAAAGTGTATTCGTCCGATCTCCTCGAAACTGTTGCTACGTGAGATAGACAACCGCTCCGAGTGGATTAGACGAATGATAAATGCAGCTTTACTACCGTTTTTGAATCCATAGTGTCAATAACTGAAGAGGATATCACAACAACCGGGAGAATCTCATTAAAACCGAGGACCGGGATGGGCATTCCGACTCTCGACTCCTTCATTTACCAGTCAAATGAAGGAGTCGTTTGGAAGAGTCGACTCAGTCATGAGTCAGAATGCCTACTGTATACCAAGGATACTGGCTGCACCCAATGATATTCTCAAATGGGGTCTGAATTCACACCAAATAGGGCATTCGATCGTGGATGCGGCTCATTTAGTCATGCCCAATAGCAGGCAGCAGACGACAGATTGAAAGGACAGAGAGCTCACTCTAGGGGTCGCAGCCACTAAACACCGAAAGACACAAACTATCCGAGATACGATGGATGTGCATGTGAAACTAACCAGAGATTGTTCTTCGAGTGCGAGAAGCTATCCTGGAATGTTGAAGGGGAATATCTCTTATGATCCTACTTACTACTGACAGTAAACGTGGGGCTAAGAATTAGAATTTCTAAATCGGTGGTAGTAAAGCCGCATTTCTCCTTCGTCTAATTCCCGCAGTGCGATTGTCTCTAAGTTCGATAGACAATCGCTCCGAGTGAAGTAGACGATTGAGAAATGCACTTTACTGCCGATTTAGAAACCCTACTAAGAATGAGTGCTTTGCTCAAAAATAGTATATTATAGAAATGGAGAAGCTGAGGAAATTGAAGAGAAGCCGAAGCATAAATATGCAGCCAAGGGTGTACGCATTCCTTAGACAGAATGGATAAAAGTAGTGGCCACCAACAGCGTTTCTCTCTTTCTATGCATTAGGCTTGCCAGATTGTATGCGAGATCAGTTATGTTTCACGGAAGCTATATCACCTTAATAGGTATGGTCAGTGAAACATAACTGATTTCGCATACTAACTGCCAACCATACTATGCATCTTGATCAACAAGAAGCCAAACTAGGTTAACCCTGTAACTGCTCCGTTCCTCGAAGCTTCCAGACGACGAGCCTTGTGAATACTCCCTGTTCCGTAACCGAAACATCTCCTGGTACGTGAAGTGCCTGCAAGTGATTGAGCTTCGTACTACTTTGTGGGTTATGGTTCAAGGCTACTATATTTGGTAATATATTGTCTGTGAAATATATCCCACAACGTAGTCACACTGGTAACGATAGGTAGTTGGAACTAACGTGAGAGGCTGTTTGGCGAACGCATCGGGAGTCAGCATGAGCTCTGTGCCCTTGACCGCAGGGCAATTCGGATCTTCGCAGCCTCGTCTGAATTTGTGACTAGTTATTGACCGAGTATGCTTTAAGCTACCGTGGGGATCCATCAGGAGCTGGAGAGAGAAGGAGAAGGCGCATGCACTCTCGTTCCCTCACTATCACGGTGAGGTCCTCGATTGAGAGAGTCGCAACGTTCTGGCCCTCGATCTGAATTATAGTTTGTATGCACGGATTGGTTATGTTTCACTTCAGCGATATAGCTTCGTTATTTAGAATCCGTGATATATAGACGATTTCGCATACAAACTACGAACCCTATTATTAATCAACACTTCCCAACGACAAAGTAGCGATCAAGGTTTTAAAAAAAGTTAATTCGTCGTCATTCTTCTCCGCAGAGCGGTGATTTCTCTCACTGATAGACAACTGCGCACCGCAGAAGAATGACTAGAAATTCACCGTTTTGGAACACCTAGCGATATAACATGAATAACCTCGACAATGCGGCTTCCCTGTCGTAGACCGGCCTTCCATGCTGTCTGATACATGTCCACGTCCGTGACCACTCCCTAAAGTCCCTTCGATCATTTCCAAGTGTGTCCTAACCTCGTCATGTAGATGGAATCCCCACGGATGCGCGTTGGTTGGTCGTCGGAGCACCACTTCTTTAGCCTAAGAGGTTCATTCGACTCTCGATCGTTTGCCATTATTCACTAAGATTTCTAAATCAAAAGTGAAAAGCATTTCTCATTCGTCTAATCCTCTCGAAACTGTTTTCTATCGCTCATAGTGACAACAGCTCTGCAGAGAGTAAACTACAGCGTGCCGAAAAGTGGAACATCCTACTATTGCAGCGCATCAATATCGCGCACATTCGTGAAACCGCGACGCGTCCCACTTACATTCAACGGGACGCGTCACGGTTTTACGAATGTGCGCGATATTGAATAGTAGTTTGCTGCAATAGTAGTTTGTTCCACTTTTCGGCACGCTGTGTGACTCATAAACCGCACCTCATCCCCCTTCGTTACTCCTTGTAGCCGTTCCAGCAGCTGTGACAGCTCCTCGTCTGTTCCTGAATGTCCAGAGATTGGTTGAGTGGACGAGAAGACAAACGACCTCCTTCCGTGCAGCATCGAAGCAACAGCGAGTCACCGTGGTCGTAGTACAATCGCAGGCTGAACAATAAGATACGTGACAGAATAGTATGAATATTATCGTGGTAAACGGAGTTCTAGGTCAGACTCTATATGTTGGGCGTGAAACCTATTCGAAGTCATGGCTAAAGGTCAGAGAAACGACGAAATAGCACGCAAATTTGAGAGTGCACAGTCGTCAGCCAGATGGAGTGTGTGTACTCGGAATATCAATTTGGTTTTCCGTAATAATATTGGCAGAGTGAAGCCCGTGCGTGCATTCCGTCTCCCTGCTCTCATTCACTCGGCCGTCTTTGGCGCATAGAGATGACCGCGCGATAGCGTGAGTGCACAGTACGGAACGCTTTTTGGAAATAAAGTGTAAATCTTCCGCATTTTTGACTCATTCTCTCTCGCTCATCATATACAACGGATCGAAATGTGAGGACAAAGAGTTATGTTGCACTTATTTTCCAAAATTCGATCCCTAGTGCACAGTGAAATGCACTCTGGGATTCTTTCTGTCAACGCTGATATTATTCATGTAAACTGGACTTACATTCCGAGTACGAACACTACCCCTGATTTCGTGACTGTAAGACGGTTACTCTCTCATATTTACATGCTATTTCGTCGCATTAATCGTCAGTAGACGCGATTTGTTTTATGTTTCAGCTGCACTACATATAGAACGCATGTTACTTCAGATTACATGAATAATACTAATGAAACCGAAGGAGATTGATGGACGCCTACCCCATTTCCGTATTCGCCCATCCAATGATTGAGTGTGTGGGCGTGCAGAAAATGACGGATCCTGATGGTCGTTCCAGGAGAACGAGAGCATCTGCGGAGAGGCCGAGCACACAAGAGACTCGCTGAATAAGGAGGTTACATCAAGCACTAGGGCATAACTACTAGAGTTGTTAAAACGAGTATCGAGTCTCAATTATATTTTGCCTATAGAGAGGGAACGAAAATGAGTATCGAAAAGAGCAGAATTAATGAGACGGAGTAAAACGAGTTTCGTTTTATGCACCGTTCGCCATGTAAATGAAGTCGAGTCTCGTTTTTCGTTTTCGTTCGAAGAACTCTAATGACTACTAGTTAGTTACTAATAACTACTACTACTACTACTAGATTATCCCCCGGAGAAAACGCTTGGAACGCCAGGGTATAACTCCTAATCGACTGGCCCAGCAGTCCATCGGCAGGAACACATCCCCCTTGGATTATCCCCCTGACCTTGGAATAAAGACTAGATTATCCAAAATCAATCGAAAATATGCATTTCCCATTCCTCTCATTTCCGCACAGCTGTTGTCTACCGCTCTTAGAGAAAACGCGGAGATTATACGAATGAGAAATGCGCTTTACTAGGTGTTGATTTAAAACCCATATAAGTATAACAGATCAATGAATCATACCGTATTCAGTGAGTGATCATGCACATCAACCAGCCACGAGAGAGCTCCGCGCACATTTGCCATTGCTGGCTTCTTGGGCAGCGACTTTTCGCCTTTTCTCTGAAATGTTCTCCGTACCACCGAACATTCTCCACAGGCAGCTAACCTTAACACTTCCACCGAGTAACCGCGACGCTATCCTTGCAGCTCCATCGTTGGCGTGTGGTCCGACATAGTTCTCGGCTAGGTCCTGAAGATCATCAATAGGGATCGCCATTTTCGAAAATAATGAAAACTCGCTGACATGAGACAGACTAGAGATGGGAATTAGTGAATAAATAATAATATTTATTTATTTAACATAATTCTATCCCTTATAATCATAATAACTCACCCTCAATGCTTCTCTTCGCGTTCTGGCGGCCATGGTGGCGAACTTCTTTGATCGATGCACGGCGTTCTCGGCATTTATGACTGAACCATGAATCTAGAAGCCACAGGATAAATATCGAAACGTACTCTTCGTCAGCAGCCAGTCGTGAAAGTCTGCACACTTCGTGAAGCAAGCGCCCGGTGGGAGAGGAGGGCCGAATGATGGGACATCCTTCGATCGGGACACCGATACACTGAGAAATCACCTTGTGAGTGATGTTCGGTACCCAATATGGTGCCAGTTTACATGCGAACTCGATTATGTTTCACCTGATCTTATATCTAAAAAGTTATATCTAGCTTTCGTGAAACATATTTCGCATACTACTGTAATGCTCAATTAGTGATACCTGTAGGAAGTGTTCTCGCTGCAGGCCTCGTTCACCCGAACTATGATGAAGACGTGTTGGAAGTGACTCCTGCAGAGAATTGGCATGACTACGGTAACCGAGTCAATAACATAACAACAATTATCTAAATAGTAGTGTTTTGAATCGGTTAGTTTGTCGTCATTCTTCTTTGCAGAACGAATGCCTATCATAGGGAGACATAATTGCGCTCCAGAGAAGAATCACGGGGCAAATTTACCAATTCAGGACACCTCATAGTGGTAAATAATCGAGTAATAGGCAACAAATAAGTAATAATAAGTAATCGATCAATTATCACCTGACAGCAATCGGCGAAAAGGGGAGTGCTCCTGGTTCTTGAAAGATTATGGTCACCATGTCGTTGCCTATGTGCCGCTTCCGACTCAACTGCAAGGCTCGAGGATAATTTAGCATTGATCAAGAACAAACTCCACAAGGGTTTCTAAATGGGTAGTAAAGTGCATTTCTCATTGGTCTATCTTCCGCGGAGCGGTTCTCTCTGCGCTCGATAGATAACCGCTCTGAGTGGATTGACGAATGAGAAATGCATTTTAGTGTCGTTTTGGAAACATTAAACTCCTCTAGTTCATAGAAGCGTTTCTGACCTGTTGTTTGTTATTAGAAGTATAGGGAAGGAGCGTAGAAACATGGAACATAATGTCATGTGCCTGATATTCTACGTAGACTGAGTGCGTTCCTGTAGTGTCTCCCCGAGTGTCCAGGCCGCCCTGGAATATTAGGTTGTTGCATAAGTCTTGTCACATTGGTTCATTAGGTGGTGTTCGCTAGCGAGGAACTCGTTTTAGGTATGGTCACCTATATCATCATGGACTATGAGTCTGCCCCTACTTAACATATGAGTCACGTGACGTCATTCTCTCTGATGACGTCACAACACTCGATTGGCCAACACTAGTTGAAAACGGGAAAACATTTCCGTGACCATAACTTCCCGGAAAATGGCGATATAATTGATGTTAGATATTCTATAGAT
>JACMIF010000653.1:0-13764 GCA_014805445.1 Diplogasteroides magnus | reverse complement strand
CATAGTCCATGATGACATAGGTGACCATACCTAAAACGAGTTCCTCGCTAGCAAACACCACCTAATGAACCAATGTGACAAGACTTATGCAACAACCTAATATATATCATTGGAACGACAAAAACAACGAAAAACAGCCCCATAGAACATTCTAGTGGGAAGCAGCCTGGAGTCTTCAATAAAATATCATGTAATGATTACCTTATAAGCATCGAATCCCTTCAACCTCACTCGCGAACCCAGGAAGTCCAAGAACTCGTCGAATGCAGGGGTGGAAAATTCTACAAATGTGCTGTTATTGTAGATAATGAAGGGATCTTCACCATTGTTGTACATCTGTTCCTCGGTGCTCTGTCCTCGCAAGCATAACAAAACTCCGATTTTATACCTGAAAGGCATATGCATTTATATCAGTTCCGCGTGGGCCAGTGAAAATGATAAGAATGTGATTTATGGATGAATTCTTATGGATTCTGCGTGTCATAATATAATTGTTGCAATTGGAATGAGGGCTTCTAAGATGGCAGTTGAGTGCATTCATCTGTCGTCTAATTCACTAGGCGCTGTTGTCTCACTCATGCCATAGAGAACCGCTCCACGGGAATTAGCCCACAAACGGATGCGCCCTACTACAAACCCTAATTCTCACCTCGTATACATTGGCTGCTCGTCAATCTTCATCAACATCTCTTCAATCTGGAAGCGAACTTATTCCTTGATAGTTCAAACAAGTAACGAACCACCTTGTGAGTCTGAATGGCTGGCCGTAGACATCCAAAGGGAATTCGGGGACACGTCAACTCCAGAAGTTCTCTGAAATTTCCTTTTCATTATTCTGACTGAATTGAAAATTAATCCATTACTCTTAGAAACATGACTCTGATTTTTTTGGTTCAATCTTGAACGGATTAAAAAATTTATGAAATAGGAGCACGTTAAAGAATAGTGTCAACAACGTTTTTTTCGCTATGCGTCCATGCAAATCACTCGCGTTTGTCTCGAAGAGGGATTTTGATATTCCCGTCAAGAAGCAAATCCCAGACTCCCCCGTGCGGCTTCTTTAGAAAGAAATGTTTCCTGACTGACCTCAATAATGCTCTAGGCGATCGACCTTCGCAGGGCTCCGACAACATTTCCTCGGGAATCGTTAGACGGATAGGTCGTAGCTAAAAATTTGGGACTATAAAAAGATCGGTGAGAAGAAGCACTACCTCGCTTATTCTAATGACCATCCTGACGAGGATTTGGTTAACAGTCGCCGAGGCCGCAGAACAGTTGTTGGAATTGCTTGAGGATGCTTCTTTTCCCTTTCGCTTCTTCTCATTCGTCTAGAAGAATGACACGTTCAAATCAAGAAGAAGAACCTCTACTAGGGTTGGCAAATTGACTACTTTATGGGCTATGTTTCACTGCGAGTATATCTTCAAATATATAGTGATATTGAAACATAACCCCTACAGTAATCATTCTACCGACCATAACCGCTACCCACCTCTTTGACGATGGAAATGGCGATCGGGCCGAGCTCCTCGTCCATACCAAAGAACTCGATGTGAGCTGCATATAAACGGTCACATTCTATCGATTTTCATTCTCCATAAAATCTACTCTTTAACCTAATCTCTATCAGAACGATACATGGTGCATCGGCCGGAAAGCTCAGAGAGGGAGCAGTATCGTTGTATCAGTTGTCAAATCACAGAGAAAATGAATAGGCTCACGTCGTCCAGAGAAGCAGTGTCTGTAGTAGTACCCTCCGAGATCCTGGGGCTCAATGACGTTCTTCGGCTGTCGCGCAGCACACAATCTGCCTCCGAGATACACGTTCGACACGTCTTCCAAGACTCCAGCCTGAATGGCTCCATTCTTCTAGAGCTCAATAGTGTGCGTCTCATGAATTTACCCAACTCATTATTGTTGTTAACAAGGTGTCTATTCGGGGTTCACCCCGAGTTATCCAAAACGCCGATGTACGTTCGACTGCTTACATATAGATGTATTGATTCCCCAATTATCTCGTCCGGAGAGTTACTTTTTGCCTCAGGGACCTGGCTGATGTGCGATGCTAACAGGTACATAACAAAAAAGCGATGCTAGTAAGCATAAATAAATATAAGATAATCCAAATTACATAATGACAATAGCAATAATAGTATGTTCTTCACCACAGGGTTTCAAACCGATATTAGTTATTTGTTTTTCGTCTGATCTATATTGCGCTGTCGACAGTTCACTGTGAGAAAGCACAAATTAAATGAGATTAGACGAGTGACGAATGCATTTACTATCGTTTCAAAAACGTACTTCAGCAGCCGTATGCTCCCGCTGCCATCCTTCCACCTCCGCCGCATCCACCACCAACTCCTTCGTTTGTCTTGATAATGCAACCCGTCGGATCGGCTCGCAACCGAGTTCGTTCCTAAATCACAAATGATTAAGATGTCTGCAAGTTGGCAACCTGAAGGATGGACATGACGCGAGGAGCTCGTTGCTCTTGCCGTCTCCTGGATCATCATCTGTTGGGGACTGCGCCTGACTCGCGCCCGTCGGTCGCATCTGAATAGAGATTGATAAGAACGGGCTTTGGCTATTTCTATGGTTAAAGGACAAGAGCGACGTGATATTAGCTCCATAACGGTGAAATAGGACAATTGCGCTTTTTTGATGATGGCGACAACGATGGCGCATCATTCTATTTCATCAAGGCTAGCAATTGTCCATGGCGAAAAATATATTTTATGTCGTGCCGTCAGATAAGAAAGAGTGCGAATGTTTTTCATACCTCGAGCCATGACGGACACATTCCGAGTGACCATGCGGACGCCAGTGAAAGACAGTCGTGGTAGGCGCATATCCGAGGATACGGCGGCCGCCAGTCACTAAACACAAACTGATGAGAACGCGGCCGACACTACCTATACGGCTAGAATTATTTCATTAGATCAGTTCATTTAGTGCACTTGACTTTCGTCCAATCACAGCTGAGATTTCGTCTATCCAATGCAAGGATAACACCATCGCATAATTATGTCAAATGACAAACGTTCTAATTGAGCTGAATAGAGTTGAGATTGAGCATCATCCGAGAATGTAGAAAAATTAGTGCGAACTGTAAGGTTAGTGTCGAGATAAGACAATGAACCTGTTAGTCCTCTCGTCCTTGTTCGCATCCGGATCTGATGTCGTCGAGGCAAAGTCTCCCGATATGACCGATGTTGAGGGCTTCGACGTGGACCGATCCGTGTAGTCGCCTGAAGCATCAGAGATGAGCTATTGATCGGAAGAGATGCACAGCTTTTCAGCCTAAGCGTTTTCCGGACATTGGCCATCGTGCCAAATCGTAGCTTTATGAATTTCTCTCGTAGCGAAATTACTGTTGCTAATCCGAGAAATGGTTTTTTGGCAATTTGCCATTTGCATTTTCTGCGTCTCTACCCAGCAGAGCACTCTCTCACTAATGTCCGCTTGCGACACGCTGTGAGGTGCAACAACCTGAAGAGGAGCCCTGAAGTGGTGCAGATGACGGCGCGCCTTGCAGCAAGTCGGATGAACCTGTATCGGAAGATGCGTTTAAAGATATGGTCAAGCTGACAATAAATTCGAGATAATCCGGACTATAAGAATAGGTTAATTAAGAGTGGAGATCCCGCTGAATCTTGGGATACAATGTTCAAGAATGTCATTTAAGTTGACTAGCTAATCCTATGAATTCCGAGATGCGATTCGAATAAAAATGACAGTTATATTGTAATAATAGGGTGGTCAAATGGACAATCTCATTGAATCCCAAAAAAGAAAAGAAAAGTCAAATAAACTGCCTAACCTTTGCCCCCGATCATAACAGCAATGACGGATCCTCGTCGATTGAACATGTCGAGTGCACGGGCCGTCGCTGTGCTTGCCTGTGTACACAGAATGATGGTTGGTTGGCTTACCTTATGTTAGGGTGTCGTTAATGGGACGTTATTAACAGTCGTTGATTCCTGGCCGTCTGACTTCATTCCAAGCAGTCATCTCTCACTTCGCAACCATTAGGGATGAAGTTGGATGGCTGGGAGTTCAACGGCTGCCAATTAATGCCCGAAAACGACACCCTATATCTAGCGCATTTTAGTGCCTGTTCTTCATCAATCTCAGCGTTGCGGTCCGCTTTACGGTCATAGGCGATCGTATAGCAGAGATTAGACGGATTGCAAGTGCGCTAAATGAACGGATACCTAATAATTTAATGAAAAATCACGTTTTGATCAAGATTGAAACTACCATAAATACTATGGTTGGCAGTTTGACTACGTTTTAAGATATCTTTCACCATGGATATATTGAATTTATAAGAGCTGTGAAACATATCCGAAAACCTAGTCAAACTGCCAACCTTGATTGAATACCTACTATTATAGATACCTTATATCAGGACAACTTGACTATAAAATGGCGAAGTGTCTAACGATATCATTCGAGGTAACATTGGGGGCTGTCTGAGAATGAAATGTTTGCCTACGCATACAATGCCGCGACATTTTCATGGAAGGCAAAACGACGCGACCATTCAACGCTTAGGATACAAACTCAAAAAGAGCAAAGTATAGAATATGTATAGTAAATTTTGTATGCATGACGACAATATACTATTAGACTCGCAATCCGCAATAGATTGCCTACTCCATAGATCACTATCCCCTATGATTATTGCCCTAGAACACTGATTTGAAGCATCCAAAACATCACGGGGCCGTGATACGATTCTTTTACATCAAGCCCATATGATCGCAAAAATTCTTAACAAAAATTCCAGAAAAATCGCCCGTTTTCGAGAAACAGCGCTTTGAAGTACTCCCAGCCCCAATGCTATTGTTTTAGTGGGAGTTTAGAGCCCATAACACGGGGTCGGGAGAACAATGAGGAGCATCATTTCGAGTACGATAAGTAGGGGTTCTAAATCGACAAATTTGTAGTCACTCTTCTCCGCAGTGCGGCTATCTATCAGGGTGTGCGACAACAGCGCTCCGGTGAAGAATGACGACACATTTACCGATTTAGTACACTGATAATCAGTTAATTTTTTTGTTTGCGCTTTATGTCAGCATGGTCCCTTTAAATAAAACAACAATTAAAGACATATGAAACATACTGTGGATGAGGTCGAGTGGCACTCAGATGAAGACTCCATCAGACGAGGACGGCCTGAGTAGGAACACAATGAAATGAGAAGCGCTTCCTTATCTTACGAGATGTTCATTCCAAAACCCTTTCCAATAGTCGATTCTTACAATTAGTAGAGCTTCGCAAACGATTTTTAATGCATTTCTGGTTGGTCTAATCTCTGCGGAGCGGCGTCTATCGGAAATATGTAGGTAGAGACTACCGCCTCATTGATTTGACGAATGAGGAATGCACTTTTTTATCTTTTTAGATCCCTACTATCTAGAAAACCCTCCTCAGTGTGAATAAGCTGTGAATCTAGTCATTGGTTGGTTGCAGACAATAGGCAATATAGCAATAAAGGTTTAAAAACAACCAGAAATTAGTCTATTGAGGGGAAAAAATTCCGTAGCATATCAAATGCAGCTCTTACCAGGGCTTCTGGCGTTGCGGCGAGCCGTGGCTCACGATCTTTCACGTTAAACGGCCGCACAAAACGATAGGGTTGAAGAAATGGGCACTCTCTGCTAACTCATTCATGGACCATAAGCAAACCTGAATTGTTTTTGGTATCTACCAAACAAGTTTAAACACGGGCGGAAATGTGCACTCGTGACATGTTCAATCAACATTTCAGATTCGATTATAACGAACAAGAATAACATGGGTTCAAAAGCGGCAAATTTGCCTACTATATTCTCTGCCGAGCGGTTGTCTATAAGGGAATGAGACAACAGCGAGGCGAAGAAGAATGACGACAAATTTACCCATTTTGAAACCCTCAAGAACAATCATCGGTTCTTCGGCTGAGCGGTCGTCTTTCTCAAGTTGAAAGAGCCATTCAGGTAAAGGCAACGGTAAATGTCTTCTATCAATAGCATTCGCAGAAGGAAGGGAATCAAATGAAGCAGTTCTTGAGAGCCACTTAGCAACAAAATTGCTCGGCGATAGTGACATGGGGGCCGAACCGACTAGGTACAGGCCCCTCCGTGCATGGGAGTACAGCAGTCAGTGTTCGTGTGTGTGTATGTGTGTGTCAACACGGAGGCGTGTGAGATTGGAGAGCGCGAGGTTAGTTTGATGTGAAACGGTACGAGGGGGAGGAGGAGAGTGTCGTGTAAGACTCTTTCTTCTCACAGTACACCAAGGAACACGTACTCTGTCATAATATAACTAAGGTAGAGGAAGGAAGCAATTTTGCATTTTTTTTCTGTCGTCTTATTCACTCGGACCGGATATCCACCACATGAAAAAGACCACGGCTCCAAGGGAATTAGACGACAGGAAAATGCAAATTTGCTTCCTTTCCCTGCCCTAAATATAACCTGGATAAGATGAAAGGCGGAAGCGCCATGGATTCTTGCGCGGCAGTGGTGAAATGGACAGATACCCAAGTTTATATAATATTTCACAAATTCTGGCCCAAATATCAATCGCACTTCAGTCTTTCAGCTCTGGATCGCCCACAGTTGCTCTGAATACTGCTGAGTTGGAAAGTAGTGTGTATGCATGAGAAAGACGGGGGAAATTGTCTCACATGCGCAGGGAGGAAAAAGAGAAGATGACGGGGGTGAAGAGAGGAAAAGACGCCCGTGAAGCATTGTCGAGAAAGGAGATTACTTTGCGACGACGACGAAAGAAGAAGAGGAAGACGAAGAAGGGGAATAAGGAGGAAACAGATCAAGAATGAGGCCATGAATATGAGCGGGGGAGGTTAAAAATGTTCATCACTAGGGAACGATTTATGGACCGTTTTTCGTCCAGGCTGAGTCACCCTCTCTTGCTTATCATAGACGACCGGTCGAATGAGAGCACAGACAAAAGACAGTCCAAAAGTCGTTTCCTATTCATCACTCATTCTCCAAATCTCTTGGTGAAGTGAACGATGCTATGTGAGGGTCATCTTGGACAAGGATATGAGACATGGCTCCCAAAGATCTTTGGTAGTGAAGAAAGGATGACGATATGGACACATCTCCTCATCTTCATCTCCACAGAGAGACAGGAATTAAGACTTCATTCCAGCAGTATTAGCGTGAACATGAGAGGAGGTTTAGGACAATGGTGTGTATGTTACGGCGAGAGAAAAAGAGCTGTGATGATGGAAAGAGATATGCTTGTGAGGGAAGCGAGAGGTAGCTAGGAAAGAGGACAGCTGCGTCAAGGACATTTGCGCTGTTATGGTGAACTCGACAAACGCGCCATCAATTCTGCCAGCTCACGTCCATTTCACCATTTCGGCGCCAGCGTTCATTGAGCAGCTTTTGCGCCGTTATGGTGAATTATACAAATGCGTCATCACCGTCGGGCTCAAGTTCATTTCACCACTACGGCGCCAGCGTTCATGGCGCAGCAGTTGTCTTTGCTCCAGCAATTGCTGCAGGGGGTCTGGGGACACAAAATGTTTGTGCTGGGGGGATGAGAGACAACGAGTATAGACAATGGGGGAGACGAGTCGATAGAAGAGGAACAAAACACACACACACGCAGTTGCATGATCAAAGGGGGATCTCCGGTGTGTGGAGAGTCGTTCGAAATGAATGGACATCATGAATGAGGAGGAGAGGGAGAGGGAGGGTGCGTGGAGGAGGGAGAGGGCAGGAAGAGTAGGGAGGGGAGAGGAGCGCCCACGCGAATAGAGACAATAGGCTGAAGTGGAGGGAGAGGATGCATAGGACACGAGTACCAAGCACGAGGATTTGTATGCAGACTACCGCCGAGCTAGGTATAATATGTGAAGCCGGAAAAAATCATGAAAAACGTCTGACATTTTCGCTAAGATACCGATGACATCGATGATATTTACATCCGTCCATTTCACCATTACGGCGCAAGCGTCCATGTCGTTTCCCGGGGAAAAAGCGAGGAGGAGTGTCATCAGGACTTGAGAGGAGAGGAGAGAAGAGGAGAAACAAAGAGATGCAATCTGCTTCTCTCCCCTGCCTCTCTAGTCAAGAGTACCCGCACTCATTAAGTCTCTCCTTCCATCTCCTCGGAGGACGGGGGAATGGATCGACATTCGAGGAGGCTCAATCTATGCCTGTCCAGGTGGAAGTGAGAAATTTGCACCTGTTACTGAGCCCAGACATACCGACTGATTGGATTAGGAGGGGCAGGCGGATACATAATAAGCATCGACTTTCGGGGTGAATTTGCGCATCTTTCTTTTCTGTCTGACCGGAAGCAGTTGTCCTATGCCGGCTAACAACACGTACAGGAGTAAAGCTGGGGAAAAAACGCTAATGTGTTCCAAAAGTCGATTCGTACTACGCAATATCTTGCATTCTCAGCGCTAAGGGTAAAGTAGTTCGGCTTTCGAGATTCCTCATCCGTTTTCATCTCGACTAAACTCTCTACACTACGGGCAGGGATTAGCATATACTGAAACAAACCACCTCCGCAGATACAAGAAGTTCATGGCATTAGGTTGCAGAGATTCGGTCGGATGTAATAAAAAAGCAGTGCGGGGATAAGGATCATCCATGCGAAAAGAGGATAAGCAGGATGAAAGTGCCCCGGACTCCGGAGTTCCGTTCACAAGTCACAACAAACAAGAGGCATGATTCCCCGACATGGAACTCTCGTTAAAGTCGAGAGAAGAGAGCAAAGAGCGCTTATTGAACTTCTAACTTCCCCAATCTCGTCGGAGCTTATTTCGATGGACGTCCGCTCGGAAGAGGCTGGGGAGGTTAGCAATTCCATAATGCGTTCGCTATAAGACAGTATGTATTCCTCTCAAGCGATCTCAAGTAAGCCCGAGCCAGCCCCACACTACCAATAGCAGTAAAAGTATCGGTGGTAGTAGAGTCCCTTTTACAGGCCTCCACACACTCCCTCTCCCTCTCGCTCTCTTTCCCTCTTCATACTCTCCTGCTCCCTTCCTTCTCCTTCTTTCCTCCTCTCCTCTCCCGCAGCACAGCCTCACAAAAATAGGATTGGTGCGGTGCGGGGCGGTACGCGTTGCGGCTGTGGAGGAGAAGCTGTGGAGAAGCAGGAGGACCTACACACACACACATACTCCCTCCTCTCTCATTCATGCCCCCCTCCTCTCCTTTCTTTCTCCTTACCCCCACCCTCCTCCTTCTCTTCTATTGCAGTCAGCGGGAATAATTGAAAATTGCCCGAGGGCAAGAGGAAA
Organism: Diplogasteroides magnus; assembly: GCA_014805445.1. Taxonomy (NCBI): domain Eukaryota; kingdom Metazoa; phylum Nematoda; class Chromadorea; order Rhabditida; family Diplogasteroididae; genus Diplogasteroides; species Diplogasteroides magnus. The sequence goes on along the minus strand of JACMIF010000653.1, from coordinate 4,484 downwards.
GAAGAAGGAGGAGGATGGGGAAGTGGCCAGATGGTATATGTTAGGGGGGTTCACCACGGTTTGTAAGAGAGAGGAAGAGAGAGAAAGAGTCTCAATCACGGCGAAACACCGGAAATGCACACTCACGCACACAGACACGGCAGATAATGCAGGCCTTCGAGATGCATGTAATCTAAAATTCTAGCTACTTCCACATGAAGAAATTAAATACGTGATGCAAATTCTGCCAGACGCGGAATTTTATGTAGAAAACGATGGATTTTTCCTAAAACAGATAATTGAAAACATGCCTTAAAAGGAAAAAAATATAGGGTGTCGCATGTGAGTCATTTAGTGCATTCGTCGTGTCTCTACTCTCTGAGGAGCGGTTGTCTATGTATTTTGTAGGCAGCCGCTCATCGGAGAGAAGATACACAACGAATGAGCTAAATGACTCACATGCGACACCATAGAAAAATACCGCAAAATACGGAAAAATACGGTATTTGTCCCGGAAAATGCCGGTTATACGGTAGGGAACGCATTTCGGAAGTTCTGACCACCCTAATCTCCACCGAGCAGTTGTCTATCGGTAGTGAAAGACAACCAGAGTTCCGACGCGATTGGGGGGATGTTAGATTTTCCGTAAATGAGCTGTTCCCTGGCATACACGCCCATTTTGCAGCACCCACACACGTACACGTCGGGGTGCGTTGACATAATGTGATGTTGACTGCGGTCGCCGAATACTGGGAACACACCATACCATGAAGGTTTTACTGCATTAAAGAGTGGAGGTCATGACGAATTGGGTCTTGTCACCAATGAGATTGAGACTGGCTGTTGGAGAACAGAGAACGGAATCTGGATCGCCACTGCATCAAGACTGGGGATTCCAAATCGGTAGTGAAGTGCATTTCTAATTCCGCCTATCCATTCGGAGCGGTGGTCTAACGGTGAGTGAGACGACCGCTCTTAGTTATTCAGACGACAAACGAATGCACTCTACTAACGATTTAGAAATCATAATCAAGACCCCTGCGTGCCCCCTCACACTGACCTTTCTTGCCAATGGATAGGGAATGGGAATAAGAATGAAAAGGTATTTTTTTGAAAATATCCTCCGTTCTAATGCATCGTAAGCCGTCTATGCGTGTCATGCATCCCAACAGAACTGTTCTTGACTGCATATTATGACCAGTACAAATATATCCGCACTCAAGAATAGAAGCAAGAGAAACGACGAGATAGTTCGCAAAAATTAGACGGACAGCGAAAAAGGAGGGAACGTACTGGGATTAACCTATTCGTTAGGATGCACGATACGTGAAGTGCAGACAAAGAAACCAAGTCTGAGAGTGGGGGAAGGCCCATGACCGGGGGGCTATGTGCCGTGACAAGTCTCCGTCTCTAGCGACGACTAACGTGGAGGAGTAGGCGAACAGACTTCATATTTCGGGAAGGAGCATTGGCCATTTGCGCAATAATGTTGATATTGTTACTTGAGAACGACGAGGATGAAGGCAATGGTTGACAGAATGATTACATTTTGGCATATGTTTCAATGCTACCATATTTTTTTAAGATATACGTTCTGTGACGCATAACCCACAAGGACATCATTTTGCCAACCGTAATGAAGGCGCATCTATCCGTTTGACCACTATGGCGAAAAAGTCCATGCCTGACTTGTCCGTCTCGATTCCGTCTCCAGCAACCGAGACTAACATGGAGGAGGGGGGGGGGGAATTGACGACGGCGCGACGGCATCCGCAGCAATCAAATTTCAGTGCTCTCTGTGGCTTCTTTCTCCTCCTTTGCACAGCTCACTTTCGATTCTTCCGTCCAGTCTTCTGCTCCTTTCGCCCATATATAACACTTTTCTTCAGAGATCGTTCCGCACCCCGCCCCCTCTCCACCAAATGTCGCAACCGCTAAGAATTATGACAGCAAATGAGGTCATGGACATAGATTACAAGCGCCAAAGGAAAGAAGGTATCAAGATGAATACACAATTCGTCCTACGGAGATGCGTTTCTCCTGCTCCTACATCGAGGTCTTATTATTGTGGGAAACCAACTTGATATACCAAGTACACACACGCCTTCTGGCTGACGACTGTGCACTCTCAAATTTACGTGCTATTTCGTCGTCTCTCTGACCATTCATTAGCCATGATTATGAATAGTTTTGCCGCTCAACATATAGAGGCTGACTCTCAACTCTGTTTACCACAATAATACACGGCTATCGCTTATTCCGACAACACAAATTATTCATGCTGGCAGGTGGATGACTAAATGCTGTGAGAAGAAAATGCCAAGCCCGGGGAAAATAATGGGATTATGACCACTTCGGAGGAAATGCAAGAGCAGTACATGAACTGGCAGGAAAACATGAAATTATATGTTGCATTTATAATATGCGTAAGACTGCTACAAATCTTTATCATTAATGCAAAAATTTAGAGCAGTTCATCTGAAAGAGAAAAAAATTACATCAAACTCGTTGCGCAGTTCTAACTTCGGCGGGCAGTTGTACAGATATAATATAATATTGTAAATAAATGTTACTTAAAGGAAATACAAAGGGAGATTTATTTGCATGCACTTTCGGGATCACGTTTCTCCAATTCCCTTACTCTCTCGTTGTCGGAGTAGACCACTCTGACGACGAGAAAGTGGGGGAATGGAGAGAAGTGAACCCGAAAGTGCATGCAAATAAATCTCCCTTTTTAATGGGGTTTCATCACCAATCGCATAAATAGTACATTTTGTAGGCTAATATGCTGGCTATCCGCAGCAATTGTTTTATATCTCGAAACAATTTCTCAGATTGCAAATAAAAGATCGAATCTGCGCGTCTTGGAATTATGGAATACAGTGAAATTCGTTTTTAAAATATAGATAGTAGTGAAACAATAGTGAAATATCCAGACAAAACACTTTTCAACAGCTGGAGGACTTTCCCTACGGATCCGATGCTCTTTCATCGGATCAGTACGGAAAGTTTTGGAAGGAGAGCAATGCGATCACCATGGCGGTACAATTGGAAGGGATAATTGTTAAAATCAATAGATAGGGAAAATAACTGCTTATTGCACCAATAAATTTAATATCTACAGCCTTGGGGACTGCACCGAGGGATGTCACCACACTGCCCAATGACCCTCCAACCTTCTTCGCCTTCTCATTGTCTGTCAGTCCCAAGATTTTGTGGCCAATTGAAGGCCCGTGCTGGCAGTAAGAGAAGAGAGATGAAGTTCAACTCCTTCCGTCTCAGTTATTCCATTGAAGAGAAAAGATTGGACGCTGAAAGCGATCAAAGGTTGTAGAAATCAGGGTTTCTAAATCAATGGTCAAATGCATTTCTCATTTTTCTAACGTCCATGGAGCGTTTATCTCTACGTCTGATTGATAACTGCTCCGCTGATATTAGAAGAATCTGGAATCTGGACTATTGATTTAGAAACCTTAGATGAAATGATACTCCCGAGTGAAGCCAAAGTTCGAAGAAGATTTTGTTAGAGATCAGAAATAACTCGTAACAAAAGGAACGGAAAGACGAACAAACCTTGAATAGAGAAAAGAGGAAACAAGGAAGTAGTCTATCCATCTCAAACTCCCTGCCTCTGTTCATATCAGAGGTGGATAAATGAGTGCCTAGCTGACATGCTTCCTTCAACTCCTACCCTAATCACAGCAAGTTAAAGTCGGCAAACCCCCGGTCACCCCTGCGGGTTGGACACCCGATTCGTGGTGTAGCGCCAGTGTGTTTGACTGGCGTTCTCAAGGCCGGGGTTCGAATCCTCTGATCGCCAAACCTTTTTGCACATTTTTTATCTTGCTTGGCTAGTTCGTATTGTTATGTTCAAGGAGGATTTTGGCATGAATCACTGTTCTATCGCGTAAAAAAGCGTCACAAACAAGTGAAAATGCACATGTGTTCGTGACGTCATCCCAGCGACAGCGATCAGAGATGCCAGGAACAAATATCATAGCGGTCATGCAGATCTTTGATATAACTGGCGCGAAAAATTTCAGCCCACTGAAACCGTTGAGAGAACTCTTGCGCACTTGTTTGTCTAGTAATTCATAAAAAATCGACCAAAAGTTCACATCTGCAGTACTTAGTATATTGGAAAAGCAATGCTTGAGGGTGGTATAGTGAGTACTGTTGTACAGACGCGCAAGTGGTCCGTACTTGGTAGTTATGCAATCGCTAAATGCGATGGACGCTTCAAAAAAGTACACCACATACCGATTCTTGATCATGGATTTTTTGACGAAATTTTTTTCCGGCTATTTTGTCGTCGGCGATTTTGTCATACCCCCGAAATTTTTTCACGTCAAACCGACTTTAGATTCGTGATCTACGGGGTCGATTTACCCTAAAACCGATTTTTCGGGGGTATGACAAAAGCGCGAGAGCAAAAGCGCGAACGACAAAAGCGCGAACGACAATAGCGCGAACGACAATAGCGCGAAATGATGCAACTCGGCTTA
>JACMIF010000652.1:16519-28385 GCA_014805445.1 Diplogasteroides magnus | reverse complement strand
TCCGACCCTCGCCCTCCCCGCCCACACCGCGCCCACACCCCCCCACCCCCCGCCCCCCCCCCCCCCCGCCCCCCCCCCCGCCCCCCCAGCGCCCGACACGTAGAAAAAGTGACGGCAGCTGGCAACATCTCATAACAAGCCAGACCCTGCAGGATCTTCAGGATCAGGTTACGCAGGAGTATTGTAGGAGAGAAAAAAGATTCGGGAGAAGTGCCCATGTCCTCTGATTGCGAGAGATAACACTATAAAAAGATCGAGATTGAACGCGGAACGCACAATGCATCTTATCATCATTTTGTCATTCTAATGCGAACGGCCGGGCATGCGATATATATACGGTTTCCTTGAGAACCATGGACTATAACGAGAAAATGACCTTCGTTCTGATTTTAAAATGCGAATACCAAGATGAATTTCCAAAAGGTTACCATTAACGGAAGAGTAAAAGTCACCTCTTATTTATCACACGGTTCAAATAACAGACAGGAAATTTTACGGCATATTTTAGAATTAAATTAACGCCGTTTCTACAACAGATACCATGGACCGTCGCCTCATATCTTGACTGCACTGCTCGAGTTCATGATCACATCTTCATAGGCGTCCAACGCCTCTTCTCATTTTATTTCAGTGCTGATAAGTGGTAATTTGCTCAGGAACAGCAAAATAGCCGCGTGGGCTGTGCAAATGTTAGACGGGAGGGTGGGTAACATCCCCCATTAGCAACCTCTCTTTTGTCGCTTTTAAGGGCAACTGCGTAATGGAGACCATAGCGTCAATGCATGCAAAAATGTGCATGCCGTTTCCGCCGGACGCTTATACACACAATCATAGACCAGCTGATTAAGGCCTAGAGTCTGTTTCCGATTATGGACGCTGTATCACAACTCTCGAGGGTACACTCCACCCGAATGACCAGCTGATAACTTCCGTTGAATATCATCTAATCTACACATGTTTTCGTCTAGCGGCACACAATGGTCAGCTAACAAACATATGTAGTCCCACGATGTTGCGATGTGAATGGAATGTTATTGCGTAGGAGTGCGCGCATATACAAAGAGCGAAGGAAAGACCTAGTCTATTCGAATAAGGGGCGTAAACTATGTTTATTCTATAGTAAGAGCCTATCTGCAGTCTCGAAAATGTCGTCGGCGAAGCGTACGCAGCGTAGGTGTACATATACAAGCAAACGAAATACATCGTATACTTTAGTGGAGTGAAGGCGGAAGAAATTCGCGGGAAAGGACTGGGATCGGCGTAGAGCGAATTCAGCAGTACTATGAGAAACATAGGGGCAACGTCAATTTAGGAGATTGGGATCCTGGAGCGTTCGTGCTGACTGCCAGAGAGAGGGAGAGGGAGTACTGTAATACAACGAGACCCAGACGGTCAGAGCAGTGGTTTTGGTGGTGCAAGGACAAAAGATGCGCCCTCAGGGCATAAAAGTGAGAACGAAGATGGAAAAACAACATGTGTGCTATCCTCCCACTATTCTTCATTAAAGGTTCCCGGTCATCCTCTCTTCATTTCCCTTTCACCCCCCCCCCTTGCCTCCTCTTTACCCTCATTCATTTTTGGCCGACGCAGATGAGATCAGAAATTGTTGTCCTTTATATTCTTCCATTACGCCTTGATGAATGGAAGATATAACAATTTTAGATGGGAAAATGGTCGAAAGTGCAGCCATTTGCCAAGCATTCACAGCAATTTCAGAAACGTAGCGGAAGTGCGAGATAAGAACAAAAGATTTCCGAAGTCTAATCGCTGTGTGTGTACTTCCACTGCCCTGTTGTTTTCTTACTTGTAAGAGAAAACGAAGAAATGCAGTAAATACTGCCTGACTACTATTAAAGACTGCCCTGCGGAATAATTGTCTGGTGGGAGGAGGAAGAACAGCAGTAGATGGTGTTTGGCTCACTATACTAAGATGAAGCATGTGTACAGAGATCATATGTAGAAATGCCAATCTGCAACTTTTGGATAGCGAAGAGAGGGGAGAATCTTCTGAATATTTCACTATTTCTCCATCGTGTAACTTTTCCCTCATCTCACATCAAATCGCTCGCAAATGCCGAAAAGCTCACGCAAATTTTTTCCAAGAGGAAATCTACCGTAGTCGCTATCGACGAGACAAATCGGGAAGATTCTTGCGGATTTGCATGGTAAACAACGTTGCACAAGAGAAGACTACAAGATTCTGCATCGCTCCTTCTGGACGATAATAATCTTTGCCCATGACGACATGCAACAACGATAAATGTAGAAGATAATTCGCTCTGGAAAAGTGCATCGAATATAATAATTCATTGTGGGATATTGGAGGAAAGGGAATAAACTTCTCAGCTGTCTCCACTTGTTGCTCTTCAGCAAGGTATGACTAAGCATAAGACAACTTTCCGATCATAGAACAGAGAGGGCTTGTGGACTTCGCCCTAAGGCAATGAAGTTTCATAGTAAAACATGATGCTCACATAGCAAAGACGAGTGCAGAAATCCCGCATCCCATAACCGTATCGCGGCCACTAATCATGCATGACCGATCGGTGCTGAACTGGATCACACCGCATTCTTCAGAGGTGCTCTAGCTTCTGAGAACTGACTGAGAGACAACTATACGGGAGAGGTTTCTGACGGCAGATTGATCTGGATAGCATTCAACGAAATAGGCGAGATCAGAAGCGGGGGGAGAAAGAAGCCGGGATCTGGTGAGAATAGGTTGTAATGCGAATAGCAAGAAGAAGGGCAGACATACACTCTAGCAATCTCACATCTCATCGACTAGATTATCCATCGGGATAAAGAAGACGAGAAATGGATGAGATCATTCTTCGCATCAAAGGCCGCAGTAAATCATATACACGCCCCGGCGCACATGAATCTGTGTAATTCAAACTCGCTCATTACATCGGCGGCTATCTGTCATCAGCAAGAGAAGACCGCTCAAAGGAAGACAAGATAACAAATTGGGCGATACTATTGCCCCTGATCAAAAGACATTGAATTATACATTGACAAGTTTCCGAATAATCATTGAATACATAGACTATGAAATGCTCACGAGAAACAGTAATGAATCCGGTTAAAGAGGTGATACGACAGCATATTAGTAAGGTTCTGCCTGCATTGCATGCGCCATCAGGCCGGATGTGACGACTAATCTCGACACGTACGGCGGGTACACGATTGTGCGAACCGCTCAGGTGATCTGATTTGACGTCAGATTGCACATAGGACCACCTTTCGGCGAGAAAAAATTACAGCAGTAATCAGAGATGAGAATGACATCGTGCGAATCGCAAAAGTGATGGAGGCCAGGGGAAGCGAGGATCTCGTGGGTGGCTGTTCTCCGCTCAGGAGAGTTACCGGAAGCGATATAGCCTTCAGTATCGAGAGACAGACATGACAAGAAAGAAAGCAGTGCGATTGATGAGAACGGCTCTCTTGTGAGTCTCATTCTCTATCTGATTCGTTCTCCCTTCTGTTCGTTCTCTTCCTCTCTTGTTGTTCTTTCTTTTATTTATTTATTTATCATACATCAAATTGATGTGACAGCATGTGAGAGTGAATGAAACCATGTACATGAAATGAAATAGTGAGAAGGGGAAAATAATAAGAATTTTCTCTTTTGCTTCTCGACTCTCTGCTACATGACCGAGCAACGCACGGAATATGTACCCGGTTGAGGTAATTGGATGAGTTTCGGACTCATTTTCTCGCTTATTGTTAGATAATAGCGATTGACAGTTAGGCAAGTATTGATGAAATGAGAAAAAGACATTGCTCAACATTGTATTCATAGAGAAGCTGATATGACAAAGGCGAGAATCCATGTTTTTTTCTATATTGTCAACAGCTATCATCAACGGCATCATTTGATGGTATAATAGTAACGACAGGTCGTGATAGGTGCAACGGAAAGATATTGCATTACTCCAAGTGATCTCCATGGGGTATCAGAACGTCTCAAATACCGGAGCCAAAATAACGGAACAAGAATAGACGTCTGTCACTGTTTTTTGAACGCTGATCGATAGTGGGAGTGGAGTCAGTGTGGCGGTGATTGATGACTTCATGAGCGACAAGAACGAGTCTGGTGGCAAAATAATGAAGCGGAAACGAGACGCATGCATCCGAACTCCGATCGGTTGCTCTAGCGGGAGTGATTGATCACCGAGCGGAACGGCATCAATGAGCGTATTGGAGCAAACGTGTGTGAATGTTATTTTTTCACGCCGTCTGAGCTTCATCTCTCGGAAAACATAGATCAAAGACAATGAAGAACCCATGTTCAAATCAGACATGCATAGTGGGAGGAAGTAGTAAGAATGACTCAGAGTCTATCGGACTAAATAATTCCGAAGAATGGCATTAGTCGCAGGGAATTTAATATTCGGTGGGAAAACAAGATGAAGGACAAGGGGGTACAGAAGATTTTTGTAGTTCAGTCATGTGAACAAGAGAAATACCTAGAAAACGTCTATGAAAATGCTGTGAGATTGGAACGGAAACCGTGATTTCCTTCCGTTGAAGTTCCACGCCCATCATGCCAATGTGGTAATGGATGTTTGTCAAGCATGAGAGTGTCTGTTCACTCATATCGGTCAGAGATCTCTCTCATATGCAAGAGAGGGGTATTCACAATGAGAGGTGCGGCTTGATTAAGGACTACTTCGTAGATTCCATATAAAGCCGGAAGCTTTCAGACGAAATGCACCGATCGTAAGTGCTCGAGACGTTTCTCGCATCATCCTTCACACCCTCACACGAGAAAAGTTCCAAAACACGGGGCGGAGTTCGTCGCCCACACTTCCGGCGGAAAGCGGATAATAATGCGGAATTCATGCCGTTAGGCCGTTCAACACCTCCAAGTTAAATGAGCCCGAAGGCATAATAGCAGCAGCTCGCATTATTCCGCCAATTACGCTGCTGCTGCAGCCCACGCTTGTTTTCTGCGTGGATGATTGTGAAAGGCCGTCTTGGACGGTTGAATGGTAACTATCAGTAAGTAATGGTAACACGGCTGGAATAACAATTCCGCGTCTGCATATATTGCTCACAGCATATTTTGCCTACAATCCTGCACAAATTAACACAGTGTGCATTTCATGCACAGGAGCTATTGCTAATTAAGTGGTCATAAATACATTGACTTTTCAGCCTTTCAGCATGCCCCCGGATTCCGGCAGGTGCACTTACGCTGATTAATCGGGCAGATGTTAGCGGAAAGTCCGTAAACATCCTCTGACACATTCGCCCCTGCTTCTGGAATGTGCGTCCCTGTGTATTCGGCGAGGAACTTTACAAATGGCCCTTAACGTTAGCTGTTGTGCTTCGGTCCATTACGGCCGGTAGCAATCGCAAACTGACTCATTTATTACGATGAGGCCAGGTCACCGCGTTTAGTACTAAAAAAGTTTTTAGTTTACATTCTCCCAACAATGATAGGAACGACGGGTCAATTACATGAAATGACGTACTCTGTCGTCTTCGCCCTCTCCTGGGCAAATATCTCTCATTGAACAGAACTCAGAGCTCAAATGGTCTATGACCAAGAGCGAATGACTATTCCAAACAAGAGTGATGACGCTGTCCCTCTCAACCAATTGCTCTATTGCCCTACACAGAGACCACCCGGAAACCAGAAACATGTCACAAACTGGTACATTGGTGTCATCAAACGATCTTAAAGGTGAACTGAACAACCAGCTAACAATCGAAGGTGATCTTCCTAGGAAATAGACGGAGAACAATGCATTCCATTGGCAATGAGCAATTTTATGCAACCGAATTGTCATAAATAGTGCCTGAGTATTCTAAAGACAATTCCGAAGATAACAATTCTTTGAGCGAATAACAATGGGTGATAGTGCTGAAAATGAGGTGAACACTGATTTCCTCCCTCTCTTCGTCTCGAGTAGATGAGCTAATACTGCGTGGGTGTAAGGGAGAGGGCAACAGTCAGTGACAGTTAGAAGAAGCGAGAGAGCGAGGGAGAAGGCTCTGCACGTCCGCGTCTCTTCTAGTCCATACACACTCGTGTGGGGGGATTATTTTAGAATGTACCCGAATTCAAGGAATTGATGAGGGAGAAACTGCGCAAAGAGCACGCACATATCGTCAGGACGAATGTCCAGGCTGCGAAAGCCAGAAGAAACAACGAAGCATTTGCAGCAGATTTGACGCTTCTTCGAGGGTGTGGAAAAACACAAAAGTTCATTACACTTGTGCTGATCGGAAATGGCAGAGGATCTGTTGGAAAAGTGGAAGTGGGCGATTCTCAGAATGTCCTCGACAACTGCTTCTCGGGCAATAGCAACAGCATACTCATGCAAGTGCGATAACAAGCAGACCCGGCAATGACGAGAATTCATGGAAAATATTTTCCTCGACAACTGCAACGCGATCTACGTGCAATGGAAGATATAGCTACCAGGAAGACGACAATCAGTCTACATGACAAGATGAAGAAGATAGGCACAGAGTATTTCTGTAAATATCTGCCAGAAAGTGTCTGGGCAACGCATGTTCTGGAACCGTTCCTGTGATTTTCGGAGAAGGCAACATGTTTGGCTTTGACGAGCAAAATAACGACTAAACTGGGCGTCGCTTCCCATCGAGGGGGGTGAAATGCGATACAGATCGGGATTTGGTGGGGATCACAGATGGAGAGGAAGCGCGGAAGATGCGAGATGTACTCCATCGACAGTAATTTCCACTATGCTAACTTCTCTACCCAATAACAGACCACAGCCAGTCTCACAGGTACAGTGAAACTTCAATTATATCTAATACGATATACCGTCTGGGGAGGTTATAGAGTCTAACTTCCTCCAACATCTTCACTCTCGTGTGAGAAAACACGAGTTATTCACGAAAGCTCACACACGCGCGTCACAGTTTAACTCACAGTGTCAGTGTTTGCTCGTAATCTTTGAGAAATTATCCTGCTTCTTCCTCTTCCCACTACGTAAAGAGATCACCATATTATGCATACCGTATCCAGGCTGTTCATATATAAAAATATCAATCGGATTTAATCAATCAATAACGACCGTACTTGAGGGCGAAGCTGTTCTCCATCCTCTTGATGTCCAGGCAGATCTGGCCCTGCGCATCTCTGCTGCGAGACACGATTGAGAGGGGGACGGACAGCTCTCGGCCCGTGTTCCTGAATGTCAGGATTACGGTAACTTTCGCTTAGAGACTCTTCTTGATCCTAACTAACAGAAATGCTGAAGATTTTATGATAACAATACGGTGCAGCTTCAGACTGACGCGAGGTTACGGTATCCAGGATCAGGGTTACGGTATCTTCCAGTTAGGAACCCAAATGTTCGATGCGACTCACTTGGCAATGTCCTTCCGCGATATCGACACCATGCCAATGGGACGGGCGGACTTGTGAGGATCCTTGCCACCTGCAAAATTTGTGGTGAATCTCGAAAATATAACAAGGTACAGTGGCTATAAGCGATCGATCGACTCTATGTATTTCTAAACACTCAAAAACACTACTGAACGATGTCTTACTACATTTCACCCGAGCCAGCGAATGAAAACACATATTCATGTTCTCTATGAGCAACACACTTGTGCTCAACAAACATCTGCCCGACTACTAGTGAGATGGATGAAAAGATATCTTTACAGGTGATTTGTCGTTCAACAGCCAGCATATTGCCTAAATATCTCAGTAAAAAGCCGATTACAGCTCCTAAGACAACCGGAACAAAATATCTAATTGTTTCTCATTTAGAATAAAAACGCACCTTCTAACACGACCAGATGCAGCTTCGAGAAGCGCGTCACCTCCTTGCAGAACTCATCCTCGATTCGATCTCTGAAAAAATAATTTTAATATAAAATAAAATACATTCCCCCGCAAAGTACACCCTTACACCAAGATCAGGGCTGGACTGCATAGGAAAGGGATAAGGATTGGGAAACGGTCAATAGGAGCCCCTTCATCGTCAGATAGCAACAAACATTCATCTGACTCTGAACAACATCTTCCCCTTCTGTTTTGTGAGAGAGAGGGCGACGTTTATATTGCAAACGGAAGCGATTGACCACACGGGGTGTACACCATTACAAATTAAGGTCGGAAAATGGCTAAGATAGGCGCATAGCGCATATCTAAATAGTAGTAATACATTCTATCCTTAGTGTTAGCAATTTTAGTCCTTACTACCAATTATTACCATAATAAAACTTGCGATTCAATTCCGTTCCCTTATTGTTAGCAGTTTGTCTACCAAACGGTTAAGAGCGGGAATCACATTGCGTGCAGATAGAAGCACTAAAAAGTAAATGAGGGAGTATTGCGGAAGTGAAGTGACATTTACAATCCTCGCTGATCTCACCCTTCGGACCAATTTCAATTGGTCGTATTGTTCACCACACACAGCTGAATTTGCAACATGTGAGGAGGCTATCTGACTGATTGTGAGGAGAAACACTGAATGTGACTATCATCCAGCAAGCAGAAATGTTTGTTTCTATATAAACGCAGCAGAAAGAAACTGGAAATAAACAATATCAAGGAGAAATGTACTTATGATGTTGGTGTTGCACGGAAGAGCAGGGTCAATAAAGAGCATAGAAACTATCAACACACCCTTTTGGGATCATAGTTCAAAAGGTGATGCAGCCGGGGGTCAAAGGCGGGTCGGTGTGAAAAGATTTCCCACCATAGGCGGGTCGGTGGGGGTGAAATAAGTCCTTTTTGCGTGATTTTCCACCCTAGGACGGGTCGATGTGGGACCGAAAAGCGGGTCGGTGAGGTCGAATTTGATGACCCTTTTGAACTATGTTTGGGATATATAATATAGAATGCAGATGCAACTACCTAACAAAAAAAGGTAAAATTCAAAGTGCTAGTAATCCCAAATGAAACACAAAGCCCACGCATTCTTCTGGTAGCCGCAGCTCCGATGCACCTCTCGACTGTCCAGTTTGGCAACGATGAACACGGGCTTCTTCGACGAGCCGCGCACGCCTCAATATCGATTACCGTAATCAAGCTACCGTATCAGCGAAATATTGACGAATCCTATTCCAAAAACTAGCTACTGCACTGTAATCCTACCCCAGTCCTGAATTATCGTTCAACATTAATCCAAATGCAATCGAATCTCACAGTATCACAAGATACCGTATTCCTCACCTCTGACACTGATCACTCGCACTTTGAGTATCTCAATCAGACGCATGTCACCGATCCGCTTGCCTGGACACGTCTCCAGAATTCCTTCAAATTTTAATACTGTCCAATATTTGAATATTGTCCAACTACTAATAGCACCAGACTGTCACCAGTGACAGAAACCATAAGTGAGCCTTGAGATGCAAAAGTCACAGATTTATGGTTGCATAGTGAAATATCATAGTGAGATCAACAAGAACATCTCTCAACCAACTAGCACTTTCTCCTAACGTTACCAAGACTGCCTGTGACATTAATCGTATGGGTGTAATATACATTATCCAAATCAGAAACGAAGCTTTCTAATAATATCTTCACCCAGTGTATTCAAACCACCGTACCCATGTTCTCGTGCGTCGCTGTCGGCGATGTGGACGTGGAGGGCGTCATGGCGCAGCCAATCGGAGTCACCAGTGGAGTAGAGGCTACCGATGAGGGTGTGAGGACGACGATGGGCGAGTGCACCTGCAAAAACTTTATAAAAATATAAATTATTTTTTTAAAATTGCTTTCCCTATGAGAAACTCAATGTGCTGCATAGTTGGAGAGTTTAGCATAATAAAGCGAATTTTTATTCGATCATCATTGTAACCTCTATCGCTAGTACGAATCATTGCTTTCCTTAGAAGGAACTATGAAACCGCGAATCCCCTGTTTTATCAAATTCAATTGCACATTTCCCTGATGTCCGGCAACTAGTCAATTGAGGAATTAGTGATACGAATAGGCGCTTGAGTTCTGTTGAAATTCGCTGATTCGTATGCATCCGAGACGCTATTCCTCAGTTTTGACCTTCTTACTGGCCGATTTAGTATGAGCATAATAAACAATCAATCCTCAAAGGTTGGTGAAAATGGTAGTAAGTTATCGCCTTTCTTACATAAAAAATCCCCAAAAGCACATGATTTAACAGCTCGGGAGTGGAATTATGACAGTATGAACAATTCAATTTAGACTTCTAACCCGCTTCAGATTAGGGATTCTAAATCGGTAAAAAAAAGTTTTTTTCATATTCGACTAATGTCTCTGTGGCGCCGTTGTCCATAGAACGTAGAGACATAAGACCAATCGGAAATGCACCTTTTAACCAATTTAGAAACCCTATTTCACAGCTAGCCAACTCATAATGCAATAAACAAATTTTAGCCGATAGCCTTACAATAAAATATCGTACAGCACGACATAAAAAGTGAGCCGCAAGTTCGAACCTTCTTCCTCAGTTGCTTCAGTTTCTGGCAGAGCATTTCTTGGAATCGACCAAAAACGAGGTTGTAGGGCATAGGGTCATTGGGAGTAGTTTACAGGTATGATGTTCGGCCGAGTTTGTGCGGATGTCGAAACTGCCGTTTTCCTATGACGCATAAACCGTGAAAACAGACCAATCCGACCCGTTGTGCCCTCTTAGACACAGAGGATCTGTCTGTCAGGGAACCATTCACCGTTCATCCTCTCTTCCGAACTGTCGTGTCTCATTGTTTGGAGACGACTACTCAGGAGAGTGGAATTACGGAAAAATAGCTCCCATTGCCTACTCTAGTAGGGGAGGGCCATAGATGCAGAGGAAAAGGGGAGGGTGACAGGCAACCATAGCGTTTGCGCAAACATGCACAAGCACTGATCAGTCAGAAGGGTGTTGGAGATGGAATTGCGTGTTCTCATGGTGTTTTAGGTGAACAAGCTGCCCCTCTTAAACCTCTCCTTAATTCTTGTCTGTGGATGTAAGAGACTATCATTCCGAAGAGATTACTGAGATAGGTCAGAGACTTAGAGGAAACAGGAGAGAGAGAGAGAGAGAGAGAGCGGCATACAACCAGAGTGCGGAGGCGGATGGAAGCCGACTCTTGGAGGGAAAACACAGACATGGCTACAGTGTTCTGATCGGACGAGAGAGTGTGGATGGATAAGAGTGGACAGAGAAGAAAAGGAAAGAACGGGGTGTGATCTGTTAACCGACGTCAACGTCTAAAAAGTTACTGTGTCAAACTCAATCACCATCGTTCCCCTCGACTGAGCTGTAGACTCTAAGAAGTAAGATGCAATTTTTACAAGAGGGAACAAGAGAAAAATGAGCATTGGTCCCAGTTCAACTCTGCGCGAAATGTGATTTAGCAAAGCAGGCGCCACTGTGCCACAACCGAGAAATTTATCCTTGATCGCAGAGAAAGCATATTCAGACTTTGATAGCCTCTTATACAATATCAAACTGACATACTGAAAGCTCTCTCATTTCATTGTCAGTGTTAGTCTTTGCATACAAAATTAGTCGATATGGCGCTCACAATTCAATGCGTATTATTTTCCGAATTCATCAACCAATGTTGAGAATTTCCATCTGTTCTCTGCGCGAGTGCAATGCACAACTATGGCCGGATGATCAAGCAGATACAAACAGAAACCCAAAGTAATTCTCATTGCTATATTATTTCTACTCCTTCACTTAATTGATGATTCCAAATTATTTCCTCCCAACATATTGTACAAATTCAGGTATAGACCCGTGGAAGATCGGAAATGAGAAAAGTAGATAGATAGATAGATATTTATACGTATTGAGACAATAAAACTCAAGAACGCGGTGAAAATTATTATTAATAATAGTAATGGGAATTGTACATGACGAGTCAAATAGATGACAAAGCTGTATTAAGGTCTTGGGAG
>JACMIF010000652.1:3171-13942 GCA_014805445.1 Diplogasteroides magnus | reverse complement strand
GCTCCACCCCACCCTCACCCCACCCCAGCCCGTACCACCCCCGACGCCCCCCCCACCCCCCTCGCCCCGGCCCCCGTTCTGTCTGTTCTTTCTTCATCTGGTGTCCATTGGACACAAGAGGGACGGACAAATTAGCTTATTTATGAATGAATCAGCACCCTCGTACACAGTGGATGGGGGCATAGACTGACTGGTGTGTACATTGCAAGTGTATCACAAAAGAGGCAATCTATAGGGTGTCACCATTTCCGTATCCATACGATCCTCACCTTTCTGAAGACATCAGAGGGCCTGGAGGGGAGCGTCATCGTCGCTGCGGAATCGTTCTTTGGCAGCGACGTCGTCGATCCGCACACGTCCCGATAGGAGAACGCCTGAACATCAGGGAATCAGGAAATAGCGCACTTTTTGAATGCTATTATTTCCCTCGTTAGGAAAAAAAACAAAAGCAATCCGTTGACTATCGGAAGCATAGATGTGCACACTTTGTAAGCAAATGTTCGCTGCAGGGTGCTCCCAAAATTATTTTCTCAAAATGCACTGTAAAAAGACAATTTTTTCAAACCGCGCAGAGTGCTCCCACTAAACTTTTCTCAAATGCACTGCAAAAACGCAAAATTATGGCCTTGCAGGCTACTCCCACTAAAATTTGCAGGGTGCTCCCGTAATTTATTACAGCCCAACGCACCTATGATCGGAAGAATGATGGCTCATAATACAATTATTATCTCGCACGATTTAGTTCCGTTATAATAAACGTTAGAGGCAGCGTAAGTGTTGGCAAACCGACAGTGAATTTCTATTTGAGATAGCGCCGTCTATACACTTCTTTCTCATCCTCACTTGACTATTAGAAATCACTGGATAGACAAGCGAACAAGGAAAGCCGTATGACATTTCGTTGCTAGCTTCATCAGAATACTAACTTTAAGGGCAAAACAAGGAAGTATACAGAAAAACGATATTTTTGCGTATTTAAAAGTGATTCTATGGCAAAATGTCTATCAAATTTCACTAAATCGCCGCGCTTTCAAAGGTCAAAAATTAGTCAGATTAGCAATTCGGAATAGGAAACATTGCGTTCAAATTCGGGGGTGGAGTGTTTTTGCATTGGGAAAGAATTCTCAAGAAACGGAAACTAGACAAAAGAAGGGCCGCGAACAAAAGCGCAACTTACGTAATAACAAAATTCGCCTCTACAATGAATTCAAAAGTCTATTGCAGCATCATTTCGCATGCGATTTTCTTTCGAACGAATGACTAATCGAGCTTGACGGACATCATTAGATATAAATATATCTTAACCTGCCCTTTGCTACCAAAAATTACCCGACCCGCCTTCGAGCGCATGC
Source organism: Diplogasteroides magnus (assembly GCA_014805445.1). Taxonomy (NCBI): domain Eukaryota; kingdom Metazoa; phylum Nematoda; class Chromadorea; order Rhabditida; family Diplogasteroididae; genus Diplogasteroides; species Diplogasteroides magnus. The sequence goes on along the minus strand of JACMIF010000652.1, from coordinate 12,590 downwards.
ATAGACAGATCGTGAAAAATAACGAAGTCACTCTGTAAATGTCATGGGATGCGCTCTGCAGAGTGAATATTAAATCCAGTATTTAATTTCAATAATTCGAAGCAGCTGAATGCAATTGAGCACCTTTATAAATATGCGTCTACAGGGAATTCATGCTGTTATCCTTCTAATCCTAAGTCAAGCGGCTTTTCGGTTCAAGGAAGGCCGTTTTCACGTGAGTGCCCTCGTGTTTGCAAACCATACATGTGCATGATCGTGAATATGTCACGAAACGGCGAGAATTTGATTTAAAAAATAGGATTGTTGTGAGCACCGTAAATTATACGCCTTCTGGCTCATAAATTGCAAACAAGTACGGATGCCCGAATACGGTACATTCTGCATACTATCCAAACTACTAACCTTGCCAACGATGGGCAACATCACTTAATCTTAGTCATTCAAATTTAAGTACTGGATGTCTACGGGAAGTGATCCGGATAAAATGAATTATCCCAATCGTAAGACGAACTCCAAGCTTACGGTAGCTACCGTACTTTAGTGACTACAGTACTCAAATAATAGTTACAGTAACCTTGCAAACGACGGGAGACCCGATGACGGACGTGCTGCCGCCGTGGATGGAGTTGCGCAGGTCGAAGCACGAGTCATCGAGTGACACGGGGGAGACGAACGACGAAGAGAAGAGCAACGAGTGATCGCCCTGCAAGGAGAAGAGTTTCAACATTGAAGGAATCAAGTTCTATGCACTTTTGACCCTCTGCCTTATCTATTATAATTTTAAAAATCAAATGAATCATGAATAAGCATTGTGAGGCACACATTCTATTCGATAAAAATCTCACGCGCTAAGAATGGGAACTGTTGAAACAGTAACACTTTGCAAGAGAAGTTGGGCATAATGCTTTTGCAGTTCAAACTGCAGTCATGCACGGTGATTGAGCGAAACAGACAGACGCAGTCATGATAATCTACCACGATCGCACACAAAATGAATAATAAAATCAAGGTACTCACCACCGACGGCCGCTTGCGCACCTCAAACGAGGCGAAGCGGGATCGCTCTCTGAAAATAAGCACATGATTCTACGAAAATTTGATTGTTTAAGCCAAATTTATCAGTAGTAGGGATACTATTGAATAAAATTCAATTCAAACTTACACTTTTCAACCCAAATTTACGGAACTCCAGAAGGAATTGATAGGGTAATAGCTTACCTGACATCCTCGACGCTGTCTCCCGAGTAGGCGGCGGAGGGCGGCGGCTGTTGGGGAGATGATGAAGAGCAAGGTGCGTCATCCTCAAGCATCGCATTCCTTCCTCACGTCAAAAACAGAGCGGCCGAATCCCCGATACGATCAATAATTGTCAGTGGGTAATAGATCACAACGCGTCGCATCCCCTTCCCCTGCACCACAACATAAACAAAACTCACTTCTGCGAGCAGTTCAATAAGTACTACTAGGAAACAGATCTATATAGAGCTTTCAATATCGTGAAAATGTTTAACAAAAGCGAACGAAACACACAACTCTGCTGCAATCCCGAAAATTGCAGCAGAGCGCTTTTTGTATCGGATCGATGCGCGGATCATTGATCGGCGCGCTACAGTATGCCAAAGGGTGAAAAATTCTAGGCCGATATTTTTTAGCGACTCACAGTGTCACTTTCAATAGAGAAAGTGAACGATTTCTCCATTGATTGATTATCATCTAGCGCACCGCCAATGCTCTCTTGTCTTATTCTCTGCACGTTTGCATGCATGCCAACGATTGTGTTCTGAAAAATATAACGTCATGATAAAATTTGCATTCTGGAGAGTCTGCGAGGCACTTCCCGATGAGGACATCGAAAAAGTCTTCTCCTTTGTAACTATGCAAATCCCTCTAAAATCCCAGGAAATTGATCTCACCGTTGTGAAACGCCTCACCGACACTCCGGTTCTCTAACAATTTACTCAACTGCTTTGAATCAGTTATCATGGTTGACGTACCTTCCTCCTTACCTCTCCATCCTCATCCTCATTCTCACTCTCACTCGTACTCTCATCTGTCCTCGTCCTTGTTGGAAGTGGCACGAAATCCATGCTCATGTCGGACTTCTAAAATGGTATACGGTAGATAAACGCAGTAGCTCTTGCTCTACTTGGCAACTTGTCCATATTTATATGTTTGGATTTTCAACGGTTAGCATTGTGATAAACCCAGTAACTCCCTCCCACCTTCCTCCTATCCAGCATCTCCTCTCTCGCCTTCTGTCTACTTGTCGGGGATAGTACTCTCCGAGTCTTCGAATGGGGACTGATGGGATGCCTTGAACCGCAGAATCGAGGGGAGAGGGGAGATGCAAGAGGCTGAAGGAGTTAGTCACAACTACCAAATAGAAAATCATTTACTTAGGATGCATGAGCCGGTGTAACATAAGGACTGATTTTGGAACGCATGTATCTGTCTCAGTCGCGAAACACGCATCAAATAACTTCTGAACCAGCCAGTTGCGACCAGCTACATCTACACCAGAAGAGGAATTGTGGAATAGATCGATCTAATTTTTGATCATCACCTGTTTGATCAATGCGATGATGCCATCAATCAATAGGCGCCCAATTCATCTGGTAACATGAGGCTAGCACAACATGACGCCTAACCCGTTGCGTATTCAAGTTTGGGTGATAGGACAGGAAGAAAGGGGTGTGGCAGACAGTAGATGACACAAAAGAGAACATTCACGTGTAGAAATGCAGAATGATGGAGAACTAACGATCTTTGAGCTCTAACCGATTGTTCAGGGGTTCGAACAGGATGAAAGAACTTTGCGCCATAATGGTAAAATAAACAATTGAGCCGTGCAAAAATAGCCACTTCACCACTATGGCGCATGTGCTCATGGCTCATTTTTTATATTCCTAAATATCTGCGAAATTTGAATGCCCGAATGAGGTAAGTATAATAGTTTCTCAATCGGCGCTAAACAAATTTCTCGTTTGTCTAATACGCTCAGAGCAGTTGTCTCTACGTCCAATAGATAAATAATCGCTTCGTAGAGGTTAGACCAATAAGAAGTGCACTTTTTACCCCACTGATCTTCCTTCCTTGTTCCTTTGGCACTTCTATCCTCAACTTTGCCCTTTCCTCCTCTCGATTGAATCTTCTAATGGGAACCTCTTCAGTGAGCATCTCTCTGAAAGGAAGATGATGAGAACGACAATGGACATTTGCGCACCAATATGGACAATATGGTGATATGGACAGCTGTATAATACCATGAGCTACTTTAAACGCAGAGGGAAACACTTTCGATTTACTCGGAAACGCTTCTTATCTAGACTCCTCTAATAGCTTTTAATTAAAATTAGTAAAAAGTCTATGGAGTCTTCCATTAGATGAAGACTAATAAAGACGAACGAAGATGATATAACCGGTTACGGCTATTCGACAGATCATATGAGTCAGAATTATTGCATTGCAACACAAGTTATGACTGCATTTTCATGTAAATAGTCTAGAGAACGAAGTTCTTTTCAGGAAATGGTATGCGCAAACATGATACGAATGCATGTGACTATTCCTGATCTTTGATATCAGAATTTTTTCACGACGAAGTTTGAGCCTTCCCTACATGCGCCCGACCATTGAAAGAGATTATAAGCAAAGATTGGAATGAGAACAAAAATGAAAATATCTGGTATGCATAGTCATTATTATTGTGGAAAACGAACTTGATATACCGGTTACACAAACTCGATCTGGCTGACGACTGTGCTCTCTCAAATTTGCGTGCTATTTCGTCGTTTCTCTGACCATTAGACATGATTTTGAATAGGTTTCACGGTCAACATATAGAGACTGACTCTCAACACCGTTTACTACAGTAATATCACGTCTTCCTGGCTAATACAATTCGTGCTATATTGGTCGTTACCTCAACAATCAGTAGCGATATTGCATATCTTTCAACCATAAAATTTGTTGGATGATTTCGGTTTTGCTTGACAAATATAGATAAGCCTTACTTTCTCGTCAAACTCGGACTCCTCGGACTCAGACTCATTCTCCTCATCTGTGGTCTCGGTGGTGTTTCCGTCAGTGACGCCCTTCCTTTGACCATTCTTGGATGAAGGGGAGGCGGCCGTTGAGGATCCTTGCAATGTAATGGATGAAAGACAAAGGTGACATGCATATTTGCGTTGTAATGGTGATATGTACAGTTGAGCCGTATTAGCGACACGCACGGGACTTCTGTTCTTGTGTGTCACTAATTTCTACATACCAACACAGTCACACCTTCACGTGAGTAGATCTTTTGATGAAAGATGAGAAGGAAAATTGTTATGCTAATGACACGAATTAGACCTAATTTTCAAGTAAGTACTCACCTGCATACTTCCCACCACTGCCTGCTCTTCAATCAGCGGCATCAATGTCTTGGCTGGTGAATGTGGCACATGGTCCTTCTCATCCTTCGATACTTTCCTCTGCTCATGGTTGGCTGGAGGCGCTATAATCTTCGGCTTCTCTATGGTCTCAGGTTCTGGCTCCGGACTCCTGGAGCCTTCTTGCTTCTTTTCCTTGATCTCCTGATGAAGGTCAGGATTCTTTTTCTCTATTTCGCTGCTTGATGTTGCTGACTTCGATGGTGTTGTCTCCTCAAGCTTCTTTTCATGGAGATCTTCTGGAAGTTGCGAACTCGTCGACGTAGAAGTCTTCTCCTCCTTCTCCTCCTCGTCCACATTCCTCTTCTGAACTCCTTCAGGAGGTGGCGGTGGAGCTCCTCCAGGTGGTGAGAACGATGATGTGCCCGTCAACGGCACATGGTCATCGAAGATGCTCCTAGTTGGGGATGGACTGTGGATCGTCTCCTCGTCTTCTTTCACTTCAGGAGTCTTCATGGGCGATGTTGCTGGTGTCCTTGGCATGACTGATACTGTTGGAGGAGTGGGTGGAGGTCCCACTGGATCTCTTCTGGGAGTCATGAAATGTTGCTCCTTAGGGAGGTTCTCAATTGACCAGGATGCTGGAGGTCCTGTACTTGGAAGCTGGATGGATGAGATCTCCACAGTTAGAGGTGATAAAGGGGTATGAGTATCGGCAGAAGGAGGTTGAGGTAGTAAATGTTCAGTAGATGAGGGATCAGTTGAGGTAGAGGGATTTCTTACATCAGAAGAAGATCTATTTACTGAGCTTGTTCCTGCGTCCTGGGCTAAAGAGGAAACTGGCCATGTCGCTGCTCCTTGCTCCTTCGATGTGCTAGGAATGTCCACATTGAGGGGACTCGAAGCATTCCGATCTTGGCTTGAAGAGTGAACAGAAGTAGAAGTATCCAGGGCGGTGACCGGTGGAAGTTCCAAATTAGCAACATCGGTAGTCACCGAACTACAGACTCCTTCCACCTCCCCCTTCTTTCCTTCCTTATTCTTATCGGAGGTGTCAATACCGCTCATCATAGCATCTGCAATAAAGGCACTTCTTATCATTCCGGTGTCTCGCAACGAATTTAGCACAAAGTGACGTCATGATACGGTAGGCAAGGCAATTGTGCGTATCGCTATGCCATATGGTAGAAAAGAAAACCAATCGATAAGCGTGATTATAGCCAAATGAAGAGAGCAACAAAATGTGTGGCGAGCTGCACTTGCTAGACGGTATTTTCATCAATTCGCTGCCGTTCTTCTATTGTGTGAGCAATTTCGCCTCTCTCATCCAAAGGACAAGTGCTAAGGAGAGGAGAATAGCGGCAAATTTGGTCAAAATGCGCTAGTCACAAGAGCTGGAATAGACATACTCAGGCACTTTTCTGTCTTTACCATAACCTGGGCGGTCATCGCATGGTACGCATAGACAATGGATCAAGAGAGGGGCAAGTGGGCAGAGGAAAAGGGAGAGAGATGTTTAGATGATTTTCATTTCTCCCCTTTGCCCTCATGTGGGCGGTCGTTTATGGCGGCTTAGAGACAACCGCTCCTAATAGAGATAAGGATGAGAAAGTGAAGAAGAAAGAGAGAGAGATGAGCTCGTGATAGTAAATCAAGCGCTGCTCAATTTGCGAAGGAATTTGGCTGAAGGCGACACTGTGCAATGTTATAGTGAAGGGGGAACAGGATCATGTATTACATTCCGCAACCAATTACGAAGGTTACAATCAATTGTTTATCGCGCAATTAGGTAGGATTTATTAAGCAAATAATGAGGAGAAAATTAAAAAAAAATCTCTCAACGCTATATGATCAATTATGAGGTATTGAAAAAATTGGAAAGTTCGGATAATAATTGAAACAACAGCCTGAAATCTTCGAATCAAAACGCAAGGTAGCAGGACGATGTACAGTATTTGATCAAAAATACGCATCAGTGCCCATCTTCAAAATATTATGCAACAATTGGCAAACATTTATACGATCAATTACGATGGATACTACGGCACAATTTTGAAAGATCAAACCAAGAGAAAATTAGGAAAACTGTTTACTATTTGGAAAATCTGAATGTGCACCTAAGTACACACGCAGGAACTAGAATTTGGAATTTATTTCGCGTTTTCTAAAAATATCAAGAACGTGCAGTGAGAAATAAAGAACAAGGAAGAATATGATAAAGGAATTTGATGCACGAGGAAACGTTCCCAAAACGGATGACCCTACTCGAACCACCGTACGAGTGGTATTTTTGTACACTACAATCAATCAAGAATGCTGATTCAACTGAATTTAGGGCAACAAAACTGCTAAATCGGGTTGGTATCAGTTGCGTCGCTATTTTACTCAAAAATCTGCAAAATGATTCTCAAATTAAGGAAGGTTTGTTAGAAGGAAGTGAACTGCAAGGAACAGGATTCATTACAATGATTTCTGGCCAATCAATTAGGTGCGGTTACTCTGGGTAGTGGAGACGAAAAAGTATCTGGGGGCGAAGAGGCGATGTGGGCACTACAAAGTGCGAAACAGATAGAGACAAAAATAGAAAAAGAAGGAAAATGATGAAGAAGAAACACTACTTATTTGTCGCCGAATGAAGAAGTCTGAGGTAAATACTTGGAAGTTTGCAACCCCATCAAATCTGGGATGAATAAGAGCAGAGTGGGGGTGTTTCATAAGGTATGGTCTCTTGACTCCAAGCTGAGAGACTGAAGAAAGATTAGAGAGTCCAGTGAAAGAGAGACTTCTCCATTCGTCTCTATTTTGAGATTGAACTGATTCCCCTTTGGTGATTGTCCCTGAGGGCTCAGAGACAACCTCTCAATGGAGAGGATCGACAGTGAAGTGAGCGGGGATGCTCTCTCCATCTCCCCCACTCCATTCTTATCAACTGTCGATTATCACAGTGAGTATGGGCGAAGGCACCGTATAACATTCTGCGTCTCTGCCCAGATTACGGTATCTAGTGCACCGGGTCGAGCGACTGGTCGAACACCAGACAAGGGCGGTTTCGACCGGAAGTGCCCTGTTGTGTATCGTTCTCTTTCTCTCTCCATATCACGACATACTCGATAGAGTGTGAGAATTCTAACATGCCAAATCTCTTGTGAGTGGTTGTCTATCATTCTGAGAGTTAACTGTTCGAAGCATATTAGGGTGCTCAATATTGAGACAGCCCATATTCTCTATTCCTGTCTGTTGTACCCACACAATCACAATTAAGCGGTCATAAGAATGATGAGGGTCGTTATGAACAGTGACGACATGTTAGATCAAAGAGGGAAATTCATGGGGTTGAATTAGGGTTTCAAAAACAATCTTATATTGACAGATTGCCAGAAGTGATGACATCACTGCTTTAACACTAATGGTGATATCGATGTGAAATTTTCACAGGGCCTTCGTAACTAGTCATAGAATAGGCACTGAAAATTTCATGGTCCGAAAATATCTTTGTACTCTGCAGCTTTGCGTAACCTCCTGGCAAGCTGTCAATATAATATTGTTTTTGAAACCCTAGGTTGAATAATCAATTGACTAGACAATGTTATAATAATGAAGATGATAGTCTTCAGGGGCGTATTGTACCTAGAAGATGCAGAACATGTATCTATTTCGTCAATTCCTTGCAGAAGAATATTTTGAGATAAGGGACCACGTAGGCAGAAATAATCATGATGATGCATCAATCAGCAAACTAACAATGAATGGAAGTGAAACTGGAACCGCCGGATACATCGAATTGTGACTAATCGCAATAAGTAATAGACGAGGAAGTCGACGGAACATTAAAAACGGGTGGCACTTTTTAACAGACTTGAACTGTTATTCTGACTCATGCAGATATTCAACGATTGCAATAATGATTGCGCGCTTATTAAATATCTAGCAGACCACCAAAGAAGGATAACGAATTATGCACTTGCGAATACGCACGAATTTTGGGGCAAAGTGACTTGGATTGTGAATTGTGTAATAAACGACCTCTTTGTCCCGTGGGAATGGGACAAAAATCACAGGATAGAGATCAGCAACAGACTATTCTTACTTGAGAGAAAAGGAAAATCGATTGTGCACTTGTGATAATGCACGTATCAATTTGATTGTCTATAGCGTTAAAAAGATTTTTGGTGTCAATATCTGACGAAAGAGCACTAAATTCGGTTCAAATACATTTTTGTACTTATGTATTGGCACAAAGGAAAACAATATATTGATGCACCCCAGAGGGAAGCGTTACTTTTTGTCAGATTTGTTGTTTAACTTTATTTAACTGCGAAATAGCAAACCATCATGGATGGAGGAAATAGTTAAGTACGCCGTTGCAGCTCAAATATCCCACACAGTGTGGAACAAAGAACGAATATGCATCTGCCTGTAAGTTCAGCGATTTCTCTTATAACACAATGCACAGCAAGGAAAGAAGCGAAATGTGGAGTCTCTCGCAAACAGCCAATTGCCATAAATCCTCACAAGAAAAGAAATTGTTCCGTGGCATTTTCCATTGCGTGCGCCGACGTTCGAGTTTATTGGACCACGCATAAGAACGTAGAAACAAATTCTACGGAACGAAAAAATCAACAAAAGAACAAAAGAGATAAGTAAGATGACACTCTCTATGTGTAGTTTGGTGCCATTAAACGTCTACTAATCTATTGCCATAAAGAAAAAATCCCAGTCATCGCCTCAGCCAAGCTGGTATCTTTGATGACTAAAGGACGACTGCTATTATTATTTTAACGAAAACCGAGTTAAAAGACAGCCATTTTTTTATTTTTCTGGTGAAACATATGTGAAATGACTGGTGGCGGTCTGCAAAAAACTAAATATCACTCGAATTAGACAGAGTACAGTCAAAGACAGTCACAGATCGGATGAAGTTCGTACTCGGAAAATAGACTTGTGTTACACTTTTTTTTTTTTTTTTTTTTTAAAAAAAAAAAAAATCAGGTAATTGGTATTTGGCAATATTAAATTGATTGCAAAAAAATAAATTAAACAAAATAA
>JACMIF010000651.1:19582-32672 GCA_014805445.1 Diplogasteroides magnus | reverse complement strand
TTATGGGAACATCATGGTTAACACCTCTGTCACCCTGAAACATGATACTGTCATGAAAATCACTCAAAAAAGAGAAAATAAGAAACATGCCCTAAGGGCTTATAAAATCAACGAGGAATTTTCATGCAAAATGAAGTATGCCATCGTGATCAGCATGGTCGATATAGTCAGGTAAAATTATTTTCATTGTGAATTTCAATATGTGCTGCAGCAACACTCATCCGCTCTCTGAGAAGACCTGTGTTAAGAGTAAGAAGTTGCAGAGGATTGCTGGCTACAAACGCAATGGAAAGATACTGCATGAATGTTGCACGAAACTGCCTATTTCAATCGCTAATAGCAAACAAAATATGTAATGGATGATGATTCTCGGTAACTCAACCTGAACGAATCCCATCATTAGGACCACAAACATTCATTTGTTCCGAAAATCGATAATTGTCCTCCTCTAACCTGCCAGATAGTACACGGCACTCTCCAGTGCATACAATTGAAGGGACAACTGGGCAACGAGTCTGTGCATGTGAGGATGGGCGGAGAGAGAATGACCGGGCTGCAATCACAGATTAATACTCTAAAGGGGAACAAGGACAGAGGACACGGTAACATACTGTAGTTATACGGTAACATACAGTAATATCATTCGAGAAGTCATGCAAGGACCTAGCGTAAAACAAAAATATCTATGCATAATATAAGTCTGATGAAGATATCCACCGGGTCAAATATGAACAACAAAACCGCACTTACCGTAATTGAACTGGCGCTCACATTGGCGACTCTCGACACGTCCTCCAACACTCGTTTACCGTACCCAATGGCAGCGGCTGCGAAAGGAAGTCGGGAAGAGGAGAGGGCTTCAGAAGCGATCTGAATACTATACATGAGAAAGATCGTGATTAATTCTCAATACCACCGTGAAAAATATTGAGATCACCCTGCACGCCGAAAATGGTATAATTTTGCACTAGAATTAAGCCGATTTTCGTTGTGACCACCCTGCAGGGGTATGTTAGCCCCGAACCCGGCACATGTATAGTCCATATACAGTATGGATCATTCCACTGTGGATACTGGAAACAATAAACATGTTGCCACGCACTAAACTAATCGTATGTTGTTGATTGTTTTATGGACGTCAAAGGTGAGAGGCCTACTATAGACAGTGTTCGAAAACAAATATATTAACAGTGTGAAACATAATTGTGCCAGGTTTCGATGAATTCATTCCCTTTTAAGGTTCAATTAAAGTATTCCTTTAACCTCCTTTCCGTCTCCATCCAACATATTCGCATCAGTAACGTTGACGGACAGCGATAGACGGCCAACTGTAAGAGGATACTGTAAGTCAATGAAAAGGGAATACTGTAAGTCCATTAATCGATGGAACGGATCACGGTAGTCTGGTTACACATGGATGTTTACAAAATGACGAAGTATTACAGTTATATCCAGAATAATCATAGACCATCTCTGATAACCTTCTTTTAATATCGTAATCCGTGCAAATACAGTAATCTGTCACCGGTGACAATGTCAACATGATACAGTATTGACTATCTTTCACTAAATGCACAGGTAAAAATGATCGATATTTTGTCTGCTCGATACTGCCGAAATCCCTGTGAATACAGTAATCTCTCTCACCATCGATCGCCCTCAATCCGAGAGTCTCATCTAATCGATACTACCGTAATCCTGATGATTACAGTAATCTCTCACCATCGATCGCCCTCAATCCGAGTGTCTCATCTCTGGTCGTCTCCCATTTCTCTCCTTCTCTCAGTGATGGTCGATCGATAATGAAACAGTGCAGTTGCTTGTCTTTCTGAAATAATTCGATTGTTTGATAAACAAGGCGAAAATGTGTAGAAGGATTGGGATAACTGTAACACAATATACATATATGGAATGTGTTCTTGGCAAGAATTCACACAAACATGCATTTCCACTATAGAAAATTCTACGGCGAAATCACTCAAACCTTCTCAGTAGCGCCATACAAATGAGGAATTTAAGTATGAAAACTGTTAGAGTCAAATGCAGCAACTCTTTAGCAGTGAAAATACTCACATTAGCATCAGTGACATGGGCGAATACGAAGAGAAGATTGGCCTTGGTGGACTCGAGGGCACGAACGCCTGAGGCGAGCAGAGTGCCTGAAATGAAAAGCTGATATGAATATTTTATGTTTGATATTTGAGGAGAGTGCCTACAGTGATATACCATATTTATCTTATATTATGCATTAGAAGAAAGACAGGATCAGTATTCAAATTGAAATGTTGTAAAAACACTTTAAAAACAGCGACATGTGCACAACTGAATAATAGTTTAATCCCAGGAAAAAATTGAAACAGTCTGCAAACTATGTGGTTTCATGTTACACAAGGTAATCTTCAACAGAATGGAATATTCAAGACAGTGAGCGTCTTTGTTTACCCGAAAAATTCAAAATTCATACCCGATACACCTGAAGGAGTGTTTCCGTGCACCTCGCACGTCTCTGACAACGACCTGAATCAAGTGTTCTCTAATTATAAATAAATTAAAATTTCTAAATTCATGGAAAACAATCGGCAATATTTTTAAATCATTATATAATGTGCCAGATTTTATACCGTTACTTACAAAAATAATAAAATAACATATACCCCGGAGCAGTGGGAAAAGCGATGGACGGACGGCACTTTCCGGATGCAATCAGAGGCAGATACCTGAAAAACGGCTAGGTGAATTTATGCAACAATTGCCAGTTTATTGAAGGAATAAGGGGACATTCCCTTTTGAAGCGAATCGATTGTTAGAAGAAAAGTAAAACTGACTTCTCCTTCTGTTCGTCGGTCCCGTAGAGAAGAAGGAGAGTGGTGGCCATGTGGGATGCGGTACTATGGGCGGACACAGCCCAGTCAAGGGAAAGTTCCTGAAAATAGAAAAGGCAAGTGTGACTGATAATATAATGATTACATTTGGACCAATCAAGATCACAACTGTACCGTAAAAATACTACACTGGACGATTTCTAACTTTAGCGCTACTGTAATTCACCAGTTACAACTTATGATTTGGCATCACGGCAACATTAACGAAACTCAAATCTACTTCCATTTCAACTATATCCAGCTTGAAAAAACTATTCCAAAAGCTACCGTAACCCTCTGACCTCATTGATTCGCATGATGTCCTTGTAAGTCATTCCAACACCTCCAAACTCCTTTGGAATGAAACATCCAGGAATGGAAGACATCTTAAATAGGTCAGAATACGATAGTATTCGGAAACAAACGAAAAACATCTACTTTTCTGTGAAATGGTACAGGGTATGGTATCTTAGCGTATCAGGAGCCAGTAAAAAAGGTTTCAAACCCCAACCTGTAATGCAGAAAGAGTCTCAGCTGATAGCTCTCCTGCCTTCTCCTGAGCACGTTCATTCACTGAAAACGACAAACACTTTGAACTCTTCACTATAGGGTGAAAGAGTCCATTGGACCCTTGCGCCGTAATGATGAAATGGACAGTTGCGCCAAGTATCCATTTCACAATAATGGCGCAAATATCTATGGCACTCTTGCCTTTCATCCGGCTCATAGATTTTAGCGCCGCAATAGTGAAATTGAGGCTTGGATTGCCAAGTAGTAATTCATATGCTAATTTCACCATAATGAAGCAAATATTCATATTGTGTTTTATAGGAGAGCTTCATATTAACAAATAAATACCCAATAATGTCACTCACCCGCTCTCGTAAGTGTCTCCTTGAACACATCGACGAATCCTTCGATGTTGCGAAGGTCGTCCGAGTCCGTGTACTCGGGAAAGATCATGAAGTCCTGTCAATATTCAATTCACATCAAAGTATGAAACCCACTCAGTTTATGTTTCAGTGATATGGTAAAAGTTGACATGTCGCAAGAATTTCGATGTCAACCTCTTTATTTTTGCTCTGCTCTTTGTGCGAAAACATATATTCTGTGATGCTGCATTCTACAAATGCTTGTAAATCGACAGACTTCGAGAGAGGGAGGGGGAGAGGAAATTTGTCAGCTCGATCTTACTAGAAGAGAAAAGGAGAAATGAGAGTGCGGTCATTGATCCTCCATGAGTGGGAGTCTTCCTTTCGTTTCAATAGGGACTTTCAATCACTTTAAGCACTTTGCCACTTTTCGTTGAAAAAAAACGATTTATTTTGATGTTGCGATTGTTTGAGGCTCGTACAATCGATAAAACTACAGTACCTTCTCAAACTTGTTGAGTGCGAGTCCTCTGCTCAGGGAACGTTTCTCAATGGGAATGTCGAAGTTGAGAACACTCTCCATCTTCGTTGACGCCACCACAGAAGACGACGACGAACCTGGACAAAAGAGTTTAATGGACAGATCGTCACACTGCTTGAAAGCCTAGAGAATAATTACGGAAATGTAGCTACAGTATGAAATAACATCGGAAGCTAGTATTCGCTGTTGTGGTGTGGTACGGTATACTGTATTTGCCTATACCTGGAAAAGCATTATTGTGCTTCACTCCCTAGCTTTGTAACGACAACATGAAAATGGAACCGGCGCATATTGTTAGGTGCGTTGATTCCCATTCATCCTCATCTCCTCTCTACCTGAGTTCTCTTGACTGTTGTCCGTTTTGGTGGAGGCAGTCCTTAATGCAGCCACTCGTACAGCCGCACGACGGCCGACAACTCGGGCCAGCGAGTGCATATGAAACATCAATACTTACTTTTTAAATTCAAATTCGTTTCGCGTAATAAGAGGTAAGGAACTTCTGCTGATGCCGGGACTCTAGTGTATTGTATGTTAGTCTAGTATGCTGTCGGTTGCCATAGGATTACGGTATGGAGACAGTGGAAGTGTTACTGTAGATCGGTAGTATACTACAGTAACGTAGAATACACTAGATTCCGGACAATAACAGAAGTACCAGAGGTGAAATCCCTCTCACTGCACGTGCGATAATTTGTACGAGATATCATTTCCAGTGGGCAACAACTAGAGGAAATCAAAAACGAATACAAATTCGAAATGGAAGCAGTGTTGTCGCAACATACTCCAACATAAAGAACTATGGCGCAGCGCAAAGGACGATGATACAAAATTAACAAGACACAAACCTACAACGTGACAATCGTCAATACGACCCACAATAGATCAACTAGAATGGAACGTCCGAGCTGATCCTTCGGAACACAAGTGAAAAACTGTAACGAAACCACAAAAGAAAGAGTCTAGGATACGCCATCTTCGAAAGAGCGTGAATTAGGCACAAATAGGATAGAATAAGGTAATATTTGAAGAGCAAACCATCATGGAAAAAGAATTTGTAGGAGGACTTGCAAAAATTTGGACATATTTATTGGTCCGAAATTTTTTCATCTTGCGAATATTTTTAAACACGGAATTTCAGTATAAATTAATCTATGTCTCGGGAACAACTGTACGTCGATAAGACTTTGACAACAATATATCCAATGTTAGAAGAACTAAGCTCTTTTAAATGCATACAATATAAATTAATTTAATATAAATTCTATCAGATTAGCGAAATTATTAACTTTGTTTACGAACTAATGCCGTTCTTCAGAAAATTTGCGTACTCAAATTTAATTGTTTGGCGGCTTCAAGCTTGCTTTTCGTGTGCTTCTTTTGATTTTTCCCAGCTGTTTTTCACTCATAGAGCTAGATCGGCGCGCTATGAATATAACTACAACCCATTCTTCTGCGTAATATCACGAAAATAATTGTTTTCGGGCGTATATCCTTCTTTAATCCATCATTTACAGGTTTATAGTAGTTGTCGTCCCCTTCTCTGAACGCCTTCGTGGCATGAACAAGTGAGTTCTTCATTCCTTGTTTATCGCAATTCCAAAATCTGTCAATTCTCGCACCGTAAATGAGGCAATTTCGCTGAGAGCTTGAATATTGCCTTGATTGGACGCGAAAGCGCGTGTGTGCTTAGGGTGTCATTCATAAATTCATCCCTTAGCACGATTAGAGATTCACTACGCCTAATATATTCACGCAAATGTACACGGACATGTCTGAATCTTCTCAATCCCTGCCTAATTTCCCCCCTTGGTAGATTCTCCATTTCTCATTCCCGTTTCTCCATCGTGATTCACAAGTTTTCATTGCGGCTCCTTCATTCATACGTCAGACACAACTATAATTGGCAGAATATGGCAACTTCTCTTAGCGCGTAGGCGAGATGCTTTTGGTCGCATTGGGGGAAAGAAAGCTACATTCGACTAGGATGCCTTCATTAAGCATCGTACTCATTTATTTCACGACGTCCGCCCAAACATTCATTCTCCTGGTCTCGTATTCTGCCACGCTCTTTCAGCTGTTTTCGGTCCCCCGATTTCCCGGAGGAGTACCTATCACGGGGGGATGACGGAAGCGTTGGCAACATCTAAGATTAAGAATAGCTCGGGCCATTCAGTCGGACATAGCAGCTTGTACTGCTAACCTAGCACGAGCAAATAGAAGTAGTAGTAGTTTGTTTGATGACTATTCATTCCTCAACGGGAGACCGCGCCAAGCACATTTCTTTATCCATGTATCCTCACCACTGTTTCCCCCTCTCTGCATTCATTTTCACGACCACGTACATCATTAATCTCCACTGCGCTGTTTATTGCGCCCATGGCATTTTTTCGTATTTGAAGAATTGATAGCTGTCATCCATTGTCATTTCTCATCAAATCTCTGTTCTGTTTCCATCCGTTAAGCTGAGATCGGAAGGCGTCCGACTGAAATTCAGAGTGGTTCCGTGTGGTAAGAAGGCGTGAAGAGAGGAGAGAAGGCGGAAAGGAAGGAGGCCTTAGGGGTAGGAAAGTGACCAGTCGACACGAAAGGAGTAAGAAAGAGAGAAAGAGTGTGAGCTCTCGGAAGGAGAAAACGACCCTCTCGAAGAGTAAAAGTTGTCGAATCCAACTCTTCCTTTCTCGGTCTGACCCCCTCTCTTCTGCTTTATCCCCTACAATGCTGCTGCTACACTTCACGAGATAACCGAATTGCTCTGTATTCGCGCAAGGATTTGAGTTGTTTGAGAGCTTCATCCTTATCTGTGGACAACCATCTATAATGAGATGAGCACTCGTATAGAAGGGGAGAGTAGCCGTTCATCTTCCAATCCTCTCATCTTCTCCTCCTCCTTCCTTCCCCCCTCCCACCCCAACTACTCCTTTTCTGCTTGATTGTGCCCTCTGGCTCTCTTCTTTGATGATGTTGATGCCCTTAGGAGTAGAATTGTGTGGAAGACACCCAACCTCTCCTCCTCCTCTCTCTTCACCCCCAATGACCGCTGCCCTTTGGGTCAATGTTACCCTCCTCAGCAAATTCTGACTTGCATGGGCCCAAACTGCCAAATTTGGGCCCCGAACCAAAGAATTTTGCGGAGATACCCCCGTAAAGCTTTGGGGGCCAGTACTGCGTGCCCTGTTCTGCGTCTAGTATGGTCGGTAGAATGTATGGATCGACTTTTTGTTCAAATTGATATTTCCTATGTGTATACTCCTGTTCGTAAGGTTTTCAAGCATTCACGATAGACAGTTTCTCTCCATTGCTCGCAGACTGGAAATATGCAAATTGCTCGATCCCTAGTAGAATGAACTAGTCATATTATTTGGTGAAGATGGGTAATAGTTGGAAGACGATTCTCGGTCTCCTATCCACAATCCTTTTCCTTTCTTCCACTTCTTTTGGATGGTCCTTGAGGACCCTTTCCTGCAAGAGTCTCTACTTCACTCTACAAAGTGGCTGTCTCAAGAACATTCTCCTTTGTTCCTCAATGAATCTTCATAGCATTGCCTAATTTTAGTAAACTCTCTATCGCAGATTACGGTAATTTTCGAACCCGAGCTGAATCCTCGAACTATCTGGAACGCCAAATATATTGTGCTGTCCACATGTTGCAAGAAGAATTACGGTGTCTTGAAATTTTGCCGTGAAACAGCTTTTGTGGCTTGACCGGAAGCGTGTTTCATTCAATAACGCTTTTTGCATGACCTACCAGATGTAGCTTCGGAGGGCGTTAGCCGCTAATTAAGAGCGCTCGACATTAGTCGTCAGAGGGGGTTCCGTTAGCATGACACTTCAAAGAAGATGGCCACATTGCATAGGCTATATAGGGGCATAGGGTGAAAGACAAGAGAGCCATGGACATTTGCTCCATAATGGTGAAATGTGCATGCGCGCAATTGTTTTCGTCACTCTAACGGCGCAAGTGTCCATTTCATCATTATGGCGCTCTTCCCTTGCACATATTTGTTGTTCCGCCCACGACAATTGTTAACGATCATGGTCGTTGTGTCTTTCACACTCCCGTATTCATTGCCACTGCTCCCCCTTTGCCGTCGCCATTCTGACAGGTGATGAGGGAGGAAGCCTATCCACTTCTGCGTCTCTCCTTTTCACCCACTCTCTAACCGCCATCGCCCGGACACTTACCAATAATGGAACACCCAGCAGTAATTACTGTGGGCGAATATTTTTTTATGGATTTAAAATATTTTTCGACTCTAAAAATGTTTCCTATCTTCGGAGTTTGATCGCATAACATGTCTCTCTGCGCATAAAACGGCGCCAATCCGGGTTGCACTTTTGCTGCACCCCCTGCAGTGTGCTCTCTTCTTTCGGACTGCTCTGCTTCTCCTTCTCCTCTCTTTCCTTTTTGAGTGGGTGGAGGAGAAGATGTATGGAAGAAGGAGGCGGAGATGAAGTAGATCAGCAATTGCATCCTCCTCTTCCTACAAAGGAGCATTTTGCACCAGATATCGAGGATTGCCTATCTCGTTTTTCTTGTATCTGCTAGCTTCTGCACAGTTTTTCATGAACCGTTAATGAAAACATATATTATTACGGTGTATAGTGATGCAAAAAAGTCGGAATCAGTATTGACGGTTCCGTCAATAACGCCCGATTTATTATAGAGGAAAACAATTGTTGGAAGAGGATTTTTGCTCTTATTGTCAAGAAATTCTGACTCAGAATTAATCACCTCAAGATTTTTTATTAACGATAATATGCCTTGAAAGATACTGGAATTCACAGTGTCCTTTTGATTTTCACTGATATTTCATTCATTTCCTGTTCAAATGAGTCAAAAATTTTAAAAATCGAATTTACGTAGTTTCATCAAAATATTTCCAAAAATAGCACAAATTCGTACTTTTCACAGTCGAGTTTGTGTAATTCGTATATAGGGGTTTGTTTATGGTAAAGTGGAAAGAAGTAGGAGTTTTGATTTTATCTCTTTCGTTTTCGATAATATTAGCACGATAGTACATGTTTTCGGATTTCGAGTACTTTGACCATTGCAAGCACTTCCGATTTCGGCACTCTTTCTCACTCGATTTTCACTCGTTCCGTGGTATGGGGTGGGGAAGAGGGTCACATTCACGGATGCTCCCCCGAGACACTGGTGGCAAGTCAGTGTGGTGGTGGGCAGACGAATGTTTATGAATTTGGGTGGCAGTAGAGTCGGACGAACCAAACAATTTGCTGCCATTATTCTCAACCGAGAGGCAGTCTGGAGACTTTTTTTGCAAGAGGTCCTCATGCCTAAATGAGCGTGGTATTTGGACTCAAGAATGGTTCTTTTGCCAGACGAGTGGGAGAAGGAAGAGGAAGTCTTAGTGCTTCAGCCTAAAGAGGAGCACACAAAATCTGTCATTGACTCTTTGAGTGAGGACTAACTAACTCCTCCTTCTTCTTCCTCTTCTCATGCCCCGAGTCAGTTTCTCACATGGTGAGAGAGGAAATGGAAGAAACGACGGCGATTCTGGCTTCGGCCAAGACTTTTAAAGTGCATTTTATTCGCTTGCCAATCTTGAAAGATTGGTATCTGCGCTCTTTTGAGCAGTAAACAGGTTATGACGCCCTGTATCGCGGCTTTATAGTCATGCGTAGTAGTTGATTATGTCAGGTCTTTGTCGCTGAGTTGAATTTCTGGTTGTCTGGTGCTCGGACGTCCTTGTGCACTTACTCATATAACTCTTTTCGATGTATCTTGCTTCATGTCCGAGTGACCAATTACATGCTTTCTGACGTCGAATCTTATCGGACGCCCCGCTAATTTCCAAGTGTGCATTGTTAGCAAGTGAGAGGCAATTTATATCCGATAGCAAGAGCAAACTACAAGCAACTGGGAACCGTTTCTCGCCCTGTTGTGACGTTTTGACTCTGAATATGTTCATGAACTCGGCATGATTCATACATCGGTTGTTATCACGTTTGCTGACCGGAATTATGGAAGAAAAACATGGATTTTGATAGGGAAGGATCAGCTACATCAGCAGTTTCGTAGGCGAGAAATACGAAAATGTTGTTGTCGGACAGCCATGAAGGAGGGAATTTTGACTGCGCTTCTAATCTTTTCCTTGCTTCACGTAACAATTGTCACCGTTCACTAACGTAGCGCCAATGAAAAATTTCATGGTCCTTGTTCGCGTTATTTTCACCATCCGGAGTCTCCAATAAGAAAACCGTAATGAGAAATGTCCTATGGATTCATTGTCGACAGCTATGGTGGGATCTCTGAATGTCCGCTTCTCATCAGCCTCTTCTCTCGTTTTCCTCCTCATTCCTCTTCCAGTCGGCTCAGGGCTCTGAAATTAGGTGTCATTTCACGCAACGTCCACAAACACGACAAAAGAAGGCTCATGTAATGAAGATGATCTCACAATGTGTATTTTTCTCTCCATTCATCGTTCCTTTATGCAGTACATTTGTCACATTAATCAGTCGTTAAGATATTTCAAGCTCTTCATATCATGCTTTTTCGTATTCGTAGCGTTCATCTGTGGAGATCTTCAATAGGATCGCGTGGCGTATCCCATTTCTCCAACTCATTCTCGAACGGTTCTCTTCCACATCTGATAGACAACAGCTCGACAATGAGTTGTAGAAAAGGAATGCACTTTGCGATCCGATTGGAGATCTCTAGTCGCACATATCCCGATAATCGCTGGAACAACTATCATTGACACGATTCGTGTCGCGCGATTACCCACGCAGATTACTTCATAATAAGGAGAGAAAAACACAGTAACTGTCTGACTAGAGAGAGACTTATGGACCGTTTTTCGTCCGTGCTCACTTGTGATTCATTATCTCTCACTCAGCATAGACGATCGGTCGAATGAGAGCACAGACAAACGTGAGTCCAAATGTCGTTCCTTATGTCTGACAGTGTGTCTCATCAGATCACATTATCTCTCTCGGCCTTACTCGCCCAATACAAGAGGAAAGTGTACCTTTGATTCCATTCCTTACTGCGTCAAACCCGCTCCTCTTTCTACCTTTGCCTAGTGTGTCTGTCACATCTTCTTCGCGTCTAAAGCCAAATCGAAGGCCAAACCATGAGGAATTTTAGCTATTTGCTGCAATTTAGCGCTCTCTACTACGGGGTTTTAGGAGTGATCCAGCATTTTGTAGTGATTAGCATACCTGGTCAGTCTTGTTTGGCCCGGCAGTCTGGCCGATATCTGAGTGCCCGTCTTTATAACTTCCTGTCGTCTGTCTGTCTACCTGTTTGACTGTCGATGCCTGGTATTATGCTTTCAAGTTGATGAAACTGTTCGTTCCTTGTGCCTTTGGGCACTCGAAAACCCCCACGCAGCGCGATCATTTCGAATGCGCGATTAGTGGCCCCTGATCGGTTTACCTCCTGTCCTTTTCTCCATCCATGTTACGCCAAAGCTGATAATGGAATCAATCTCTGTCTCTGTCGTCAGACTATCTCCACGATTGTTACACACTCTCGTATGTCCACTTTGTCCTCGATGGGCTGATTGTTCGGGTAAATGACAAAAGAGCGCCAGGGACACTTGCGCCGTTGTTATGACGCCAACGATGGCGCATCTGTGCGCTTTACCATTATGGCGCAATTGTCCATGGCGCTCTTATGTTTCACCCGGTTGTTCGACCAGGCGACTGTCGCCTTTCCACTATCGACAACATGGTGTTATTTCATTTTTTTTGCAACCTGATTACTCTGGTCACCTCGTCCGCCCTGATATATATTACTAGTTAGGGTAGCAGGTGAAATTGCGGGTAAAAACGGATTGAGTAAATCGGTAGAAAACTGCAGAACCTCTTATCCTCATTTGTCTGGGCGTTCTTGCAAGTTTTATGTTCCTTATTATGCATTTGTGCTGAGTTTTGTTACCATCGCTAATCTTTTACCAGTTTACAGTCTGTATCCAGTCTATTCTTATGTTCTACCTACCAAATTGCATTATTTCTGTAGGCCTTCTGCAAAAAGTTGTTACATGCGCACAATAAGCTTTTTCCCATGTTGGTCATCTCAAGAATATTGTACAGTTCTCAATTTTCCTGTGATTTTTTTATCTGTGTTCGTCATTCCACGTCGAATTTGCGCATTTCAAGAGCGTCCTGGATATTTGTGCCGCAATGATGAAATGAACGGATGCTTCATCATTCTCGTCAATCTCATGTCGCATCTATACATTTCATCATTGTGGCTCAAATGTCCGTGGCGCTACTTGCTTTCAAGCTCGAGGATATCTCTGATCTTTGTTGGTTATCTGAAGTATCTAATGGCACGCCGCCTCTGTTGCAGTGCATACGTAGATCCTGAGAAGAACGCTGTTATAAAACCTAGACAGCGGTTGTTCGAGTAGTATATGAGTAGACTCTACTGCTACTCAGTAGAGAATTGTAAGTAAGAGTAAGTAAGAAAGAGAGTGGGGCAGCGATCTGGTGTTGTTTTGATAGATGCACCGGCTGCAAGCAGAATGAGTCTCGAGGAACAAGAGAGTGTAGACTTTCCCCGTTAATTAACCCAACTCCATAATGAACCGACGGTTTTGTGTGTCATGATGGCTATATTTGATGTTATGTTATTTTTTAACTTTTTAATGGAAACTCCTCCAGTGTTTCGTCTATCTAACATAAGAGTAAGAAGTAAAATCATGTCCACAGACAGGATTCCCCTTGACTCTCGTGGATGCGGATCTAGCTGCATGATCCCGCTTAGATCTCTCCCCTTGATTAGCTCACGATCTTTATGTTTTGGCTTTAGGGCGGGGGGGGGGGGGGGTGGGGGGGGGGGGGGGGGG
>JACMIF010000651.1:9209-19572 GCA_014805445.1 Diplogasteroides magnus | reverse complement strand
AGTCCCAACCCCTGTATCCCCGTGCAGACCCGGGTATGGGTAGCACCGGGCTTCTGCCCGCTTTTACGCCTCCCCTTTATTTGCCACGTTCTTTTTTTTTTGGGCTTCCCCCCCCCCCCCCCATTGGATGGCTTCACTCTATCCGCGCGCTCTGTCTGTCTCCACAATAATGTTTTCCCGAGACGGACGGACACCCTTGACATTGTTCCATCCTCCAGTGTCCCTCATCCCTCATGATTGAGGGAGAATCATCCAGGAAAATGGTGCGAATCCCGGCTGTTTTATGTTTCTGTACGTCGTTGTCCTACAGTATCCCACGAACCGTGGATATCTGCTAAGATAACGGGAAGAGACGCAGAGGAGAAAAGGCGCTTCCCCATGCACTCTGATTGTCTGCCACTCTCTCATCTCGTTGTCCACTCTGCAGGAGAGGAAAGATCTCCTCTGCCCCGTGTTCGTTCCACCATTAGAATCACCACTACTGGGAGAGTGGCTTGTGCGCCTTTCTCAAGTCAATTCCATCCAATTTGACTGTCCAAGCCCTCATTCAATCCTCTGTCTCTCACTCATTAAGAGGGAACAGGCGCAATTTCTGGCCTTTCGTGTCGTTTTGAACCCCTTTATCATCGCCGTGATAAATCTTGAAAGAGTGCACCGAGAAAAAACTCCTTTGGTCTACATTCTATTAACTATAAAAACGTTAATTCATAAACACTCGATTCTTTTTCTTTGTTGAATTGACTTATAAATCGATCTATCCTCGCGGTTCATTTATACGGTTCAAATCTTGCAACTGAACCTTTTTTGGTCCAGTACTGCTTACTCCTCTTCTGCCTTCCTTCGTTGTTACGGTTGGCCGTTCGGTTTTTGGTGTTGCATCGACCGTCTGCGAGGAGGTTCTTGTTACTGGTTTCCCCCTCCACCACTCTTTCTGATGTTATTCTTCTGGAATAATTGTTTTCTTTGCTGGCTTCTGAATCCTGACGCTGACTGTGTGTGTGTTGTTTTCCAGAGTATGTTTTGTAAATTGCGCGACAAAGAAATGGGCGTTCGTTCGTGTGTAATTTCTCTTTTGGCCGTCATAACGAAAGAGGGAATGTACGTGTGAAGAGAGCGGAAGGGGTGAAATGATTCACTTCCAGATCATACCCAGATGTACGAGACTATACACATGCGTACGCTTGACGTACTTACACAATGCAGTCAGTTTCGTCCATAGTTCAAATAGTACGTCAAAAACCCATACCCAATGCGGCATTGACCCAAAATCTTGGCCGTACCCAACGGCGCAGACCCACCCCGCATGAACTATTTGAACTGTGGTTTCGTCTACCTGATTGTGAAATCGATCTAATGTTCATAATGCGAGTGATAAACTATTTGTATATTTCTATATTTGAGAGTAGAGGGTACAGAGAAAGAAGGATGAAAAGCAAGAGTGCCATGGACGTAATGGATAGATGCGCCATGAGCTTGAAGAGAATGATGGTACATCTGTCCATTTCACCACGCCGGCGCTTCCCCATGCTCGCTCATTCTCTCCCCGCTCTTCCATCATGATTGTTTCTGTGAAGAATACCACCATCATCTTCCTCCTTCTTCATTCCTCCTCCTTCCCCGTTTTCTTCCTTTCTTGCAGTAGATGCCCACGCACTGTGGGACAATTTGCAAGTGTAATTGTCGTCACGCGCCAGACTGTCTGCTAAACGTCGTATGCACTTTGTCGCTCTGCTAAACACAGTATGATCTCTATCGACGTCATTCTGATGTCTGTGTCGTCGCATATTGGCCATTTATCATCTTCGATCATCTCTGTGCACTTGTGGGATAAATGGCATCAAGTGCGGGACGGCCGTTTTTGCGCAGGGACGAGGATAGAACATGTGTGCTGTCTGATTGCACTTTGGAGACTACTTATAGGCTCTAGTGGTTCAAAATCGGCTAATTTGTCGGTCATCATTATTCTCAACCGCGCTGTTGTCTATGAAGGAATGAGACAAACGCTGCAAATTGAAGAAGAGAAGAAGAGTGACTGCAAATTTGCCAATTTTGTACCCCTAATAGGCTCGTCCTGCTTCGACATGAAATAGTCACTGAATCTTGACAGGTGACTATTTCATGTCGAAGCAGGACGAGATGCTTCTTGAAACAGTGTTTCTCGATCTTGATGATCAAGTTCGACATTGTGTACTGTCAACGATATTGACGCGTGTTTTTCTTCCCAACAATCTTGTCCCAATCAACATTCCTGACAAACATCTCATGAATATCAAGTGCTGTTTAACATGCATGCTTCTCTAGCATCTTTCCCACCTGATAAGATCCTGTGATAACTTTTATATCGAAGCAGGAGGAGCCTATGTTAGGATGAGAAAACAAGCTCATTATCAGGGAAAAGTCTCGTTGTGTTTTGGGTTGATTTGCCCCACCCTTCTCACTTTCGGCTCTCCTTGTGCGAAAGATTGTGAAAGGAAAGAAAACGTCTATGTTTGTGTCCCTCTATCCAAAGTGGTCATTTAACCTAAATATCGATTGATAGACTACAGTCCTAGTGAACGGACTGATGGCACTGTGCTTTGTGGTCTAGTTCTGGAAGTGAGCTTCCTGTGTCTTGGACGGAGTCTGCAAGATGATGCATCTGTTACCACACTTGTTCCTCGTTGTGGTGGGGGCTATTTCTGGCTGGCGGCTGCCATTTTCGTCAATCAGACCCCAAAATGCAGCCTCTCCTCCTCTGAAAACAGCTGCTGCCATGTGTGATTTCAGACGTTGTTAGACTTTCTTTCTGATATAGATTCTGAAACTAATTGGCGGTCCCAGACACTTAACGTCAATCAACACCTGCACGTCAGCGCTATCTTTGTCACTATTCCGAGTCCTCCAGTCACCGCTCCCTCACATAAACTATCCAAAAACCCTTAATTTTGCGCCAAAATGTGGTGTCTATCCGTGACGAATTACCTTAGTAAGAGAAGGAGGAGCCTCTACGTCCCATCTTTTCCTTTCTCTGTCCGTCTTCTTGTGCTCATCATTGATAAGCTCGTTCTGACGCTGTGCTCATCTAAGGTTAGATCATGGCTGACATGTCTCTACTTCTACTCCCCCCATATTTGCCGTTGATAGTGGAATCACTTCCGTCTACCGCAGCTCTTTCCCAGTAAGCTCAGTCTGACTGTGAGGCCATCTGTGGGTAGAAGATTGCCCCGATTGTTGAATCACGACGTCCAAACACGCAACGACGGGGGCCATAATTATAGGCTCACGCAACACTTGTGGTTCCGCAGCCTCTCTTTCTTCTGTCTCACTGACTGAATCTGAATCCTGTGCGTATGCAGCAATTGAGCCTCTCCTCCTCTCCTCTTCTTTCTCGCCCCTCACACGCATCCTCGACGCTCTAATTTTAGTTGCTCAAATCGCAAATCACAGCCTCCCACGGCATTTCTCACTCACTCTCTCTTGCTCGCTGCACTTACCGTCTGTCTACGATTGGCATTCGTTATTTGGTTGCGGTCCCTTGCGGACGCGCCTGCTGCTGCTTACCATACTCCGCGTCCGTTTTGATAGGGTCTCTTAACTATCCCGAGAAAATACTTGTGGCTATCGTATCGTATAAATTTTATAGGGAACATTTCCTAATTGTCATATTTGTTGTGGATCTCGAACAGAAGATCTACCGTAATCATTGCAGGTGACCGCAGTGGAGCGCGCGACTGCTGTAGGAATTGAGTGACGAAGAAGGAAGAGACGGCGCACAGACAGTCATTGGAGAAGCAGATACACGAGGGCAGCATTGAGTCGAACGGTGCGTCAAAGGCGTGATTGGGGATACATGGTTGATTAGTGTCACATATACTCAAGAAATTGTTCGCGTAAAGTGACGGACGATTTTTGAGGCAAATCTTTCAGATAACGAAATAAATCAGTGTTTTGGTAGAATAACTGTAGAAATCGATTAAAAAACCATATTCTAGTAATGTCAATTGTTTTCAGACGACGCTGTCTTCGTGTCTTCTTGAAGTGGCCGGAGGGAGGCGAGCGAAGGAAGAAACAACGGAGGTTCGTGTGTTTGACCTAGCCTCTGACACAGTTGAACTCTACGACGGGACAGGAGATTACTGTAATCACTTGCAGGAATGGTAGAGGCGGAGAGAGACAACACGTGGGATCGGTCGCTCGACGAATGCAAAGTGTGCGATCCGGTCAGTTTTCAGCTTTTCTCTTCGAGACCCCAGAATCTTTGAAAGTCGGCAGAGAATTCGTCATGCAGTTAGCGATTCCGTTAACACATTAGTGCGTCGCGTTGCTGAATTGCCATCTGTTCGGGCTATTTTAATTCGGAGAAAATTCCTAGAGCAGGGAAGAAATCAGACTAGAGACAAAATTTTAACGAGACCTTGTGTTTTTTGTTCCATATCTACAGAAATGGAGGCGGGATGCGCAGGAGTCATTCTGGTTTAGCAGTATGTAGTGTGATCAAAATGCGCACGGGAAGGGAGTTACACTGCAAAGAAACGAAAACTGTCTACTGATCTTTTGACACAGCGCAACTTGCTTGTTTTATGCAGAGTCGACGATATCTATGCGGGAACGAATTGGGTTGAGCGATAGTCGTAACTGAGCTATGGTAATATAATTAAATTGAATAGAATCATTGTGGAAATGTGTGGTTGTTATCGCAGACAACTTCTTTTCTTCGGGGTCACTGAGGAAATTTGGAAAAATATTGCGATGGCATGATTAACAAGTTTATTGGGGGAAGCGTCTATCTCGTTTGCACGGCAAAATATGGCAATTGATTGCGTACTACTGTGTTACCTTTTCTCGTCGAGATATAAAGATGTGTAAAGTTGGAGAATCGTCCACGCTGTTCAAGCAACCAGTAAATATTCGAAGATCAACATTGATCCCACTGGTTCAACCAAATCCTCGTTCTTAGCAGAAAATGTAGTCCAATTACAACTAATCACTATGGTCTGATGATCTTGTCTACTGAGCAATCACTGATTGTGCGTGACTCCTCATCTACACTCATACATTGGTAATTAGTAATAGCGCGTAAGTAATGGCGCACTCACACACACTTTGTATGATCAGTCGAGTCACCTCTGAGTGACGGCGGAGATTTTTTCCCAACGAGATGATGTGTCAGACAGGAGCATCTGTATACAATATATCATCATGGTCTTAATGACTGTGTAAGTAGTCACTGTGATGACTATGATGAGAGTAACATTGAGATACATCTCAAACTCTCAGGGGGGCGACTAACTAGTCATCGAGGGATGAGGAATTCTTATTCGTCATCTCCTCTATCTCTCTCCCTGACGCTGAGTTGATGTATCTCATCAGAGGATGAAAAAAGAACACCCAGTTTATTGCACTAAGAATGTCGTTTTACGGCTATGGAACTGATATTCTGCGCCGCAGTGTTTTGTTTCACTGTTAGTGTCCATGATGAAAATATGTAGCAAACTATCATTATTTTACTGATGAATGGTAGTATTTCTTGCTTCCTTCACGCATTTTGAACA
The DNA here is from genome assembly GCA_014805445.1 of Diplogasteroides magnus. Lineage (NCBI taxonomy): Eukaryota > Metazoa > Nematoda > Chromadorea > Rhabditida > Diplogasteroididae > Diplogasteroides > Diplogasteroides magnus. The sequence continues at coordinate 14,041 of JACMIF010000651.1, read as the reverse complement.
AGTAAATGACAAACCCTGATTGAGTCTCAAGATTTGGGGTCTGGATTGCCGACGTCGTGTTGTTGTATACAATATATCATCAGTTTGAGTGGCGGCACGATGGGAGGATCCACTCCCATTCGAGTCATCATCTCCCTTACTTATACTGCAATTATGCAGTAATTGCTGTCGCAGTACTATTTGGACACAGCACACACAGACGTCAAGTGAAAAGGGGGAGAGAAAACTGAGCCGTGGACATTTGCGCCATAATGGTGGAATGAACAAGGGTGTTCTTGGAGGAGGGAGATGTGGCTCAGGTGTGATCCACCGGAGAAAATGGGGACGGATGAATATGTTGAAGGAGGAAGAAAATGCGAAATTGCACAGATTACGGGTTTCGAAACATGGAGATTCGTGTCAACTCGTGTCTTCAATTTTGAAGTCACTGGAAACCTAAAATGGAGTGAAGTACTATGATGTCATTAGTGAACCACGTGTAGTGCCGATGTTTGATGTCTAATGCTGAAAATCGGAAGAAAATTGCAGGGGAGATAGTTTGAGAGGTGGATTTTGTGCGAAATTTGAGACAGGTGGTTTTGCGCAGTCACTTTTAGGTAAATAAAAATGCATAATCCGATTTGTAATGGTTGTAGACGTGGGTTTTTTAAAATATAAATGGAGGAACATTAACTTTAGCAACATGAAATTGATCGGAAATGTTGCTAATCATGATTCTTCAGGGCATCCAGGAGCTGCGAGTGCTAACGTCTGGCGGCCACAAATGGACAGCATCCTCCCATCACAGGTAAGGAATGGATTGGGGAGTGGTCCCGCGACGGCCGTGCACTCGGAAACTTGGCACGATGCCAAACCTTTAATTATATTTATTCAGGCCCACCTTCTGCAACCGGTGCAAGGAGAAGTTCACCGGCGTGCCCTGGCATGGAATGGCCTGCGAGAGTGAGTATTACAGTCGTCTGATAGGGTACGGTAGTTGTGAGACTGGACTGGTTGTTGTAATCTTTCTGGATGTGGCGATTGCAAACGCTATAGTTTGTTTAGTTGAATTGTGATTCTACTAGAACTTCGGCAGACACTCGTCCCATTGATTTCAAGCCTTTGAATTGATTCAAGTAAACTCGGTGTTGCATATCTTCAATGGGCGTTGTATATATCGGGGCATCAAACAATGAATTAATTATGATTCTCCAACAGTTTCTGTAAGCGTTTATAATCGCCCGGTTTCAGTAGTTCATCATGAGTCAGTCTGTAATCAACACTGTGAGATGACAACTCTTTCAGTCTGCAAGATGAAGGTGCACAAGCGATGCTCGAAAGAGGTGGAGGACAGGTGCAAGTGGACAGTCATGGACTCCATTCCCAGTCATCTACAGTATCTGACGCCTGAGGTGAGGCATACGGTAGATGGTACCTGAATCAGGATTAGCTGTTCCCGGATCGTGCAAATTCATTTATCCATTCGCAAAAATAATATGAGAGAGCGAAAACAAGACATCAATAAATGATCTCCGATCGTTTACATAGGATGTTAAGTAAGCAATTTTCCCTTTCGGTTTGATGAATCAGTCAAATTTGATAGCTATAAATAGTACGGGAAATCTGATTTGCGCATGCCATAGTCATCTATCATCTATATAATCACTATTCATCCAATATACTGTTGTCCCTTTCAGAACTCTGTGGGACCTCACCAGTGGCTGCAGGGCAATCTCCCCATGGGCTCACGATGCACAGTCTGCGACAAGGCAGCCGGATCCGTCCTCAAGCTTCAGGTACCGTATCCTCTTTGTTTCCGCAACCTGTCTTTCACCACGAATTCAAGGTGCTTTACCTGAATCGGGACGATCTACCGTAATCCATGTTTTCCGTTCAGGACTACCGTTGCCTGTGGTGCACTCAGTGCGTGCACGATCAATGTCTCGCCACGGCTTCGAGGTGTGTTTGTAGCACAGTTGTTTCCATAATAATTCAAAGTCGTTGAATTGATGCCGCATATCTGATCTAAAGGGCATTGTGAGTTATTCAACAGTCAGTTCGTGACGTAGTTTAAAATAGCTTCGAAATTGACGTGTGTCCGATAAACAGTCTAATGATCATGACCTGGCATATTTGAGTCGCGAGAAGAATTTATCCATACTTTGCTTTATTTGTTTACAGTAATTGTTTGTGTACTTCAATTTTTCATTGAAAATTCAGAATGTGCATGCTGGGACCGACGGCACTGTCTGTACTGCCTCCAATCGCCGTGGAACGAATAGAAGCGGATGGGAAAGCGAGGATACGGTAAGATTTATCGATCGATGCCTTATGCTGCTGACATTTTGAATTACAATCTTGCCTGATTCAGGGACGACGCTATCGGAGGCGACTACGGTGGCGGCTCGCCACTGCTTGTACTCGTCAACTCGAAGAGTGGAGACAACCAGGTATACTGTAGCTTCCTGTTGAGACTCGAAGTAGTTTGATATTTGTTACGATTGGCGTAAGATTGCGAGTTCGGTTATGTTACACTGATCCGTTTTTCTGACATTTATTGCTTCTGTGAAGCATAACGGATCTCGCATTCTAACCGTAAATCTTGGTTACGGTGAATATTGATTAGTGGACTTCAGGGTCAGCGTCTGATTCGCAAGCTGCGCCGACTACTCAATCCCATTCAAGTATTCGATCTCATCGCCTGCGGACCGGACTTTCCGTGAGTATCTTATCTTCATGTCGAATTTTTTTTATTATCCCTGCGGTTTTATGTTTTAACATGGTTATTATTTAGTCCTTGGCACGGAACAGTTGATCATTCGTTTTTCTTCCTACCGTTGTAGGTTTTAAAATTATAATGGACCAGACTTTCCATGGGTGTTATTATCGGGTGCAGGACATTTGCACCATAATAGTGAAATGGGCACTTGTGTCATGACAATGAAGACAGCGATAGCGCGCGCGGCTGTCAATTTCACCATTACGGAGCAAATGTCCATGGCGCACTTATCATTTCCCCATTTTTGTCAGGCCGCATTTTTCTTCTGTCGGTTTTAAGTTTCAACATCTTAATAATTAATCCTTGGCACGGGTAAATTGTTATGTGTTCTTTGGACGGTAGAATAAATTTTGACCAATTATCTAGATGATTTCCTAATTTTCCAGGTTGACGTTCTTCTCGCAATTCGACACATTTCGTGTGCTGGTGTGTGGTGGAGACGGTACGGTGGGATGGGTGCTGAGTGCACTCGATCGATTGGGACTGCACTCAAAGGTACGGTAGAGACAACAGAATGAACATTGATATACGGGTTCATTTCTAAAATGCTGAAACAGCCGTGATTTCATGTAGCATGGTGGTTATTTCCTCCGATGCTATTCCATTGAAGGTGCTATAGTGAGAATGCCTTGTGCTAGAACGTAGTATATTGATTCGTGTTCAATGTTAAGGTTTTTCATTCCATATGGGAGATTTCAAGGAGCAAGATAATTCTATAACTCTTGACTCATCGTTAGACGATCCATTTTCAGTGTCAACTGGGCATCCTTCCCCTCGGAACGGGCAATGATCTGGCTCGAGTACTCGGATGGGGACACGCATTCTACAATGATGCACGACTACCACATCTGATAAGGACGTATGAGAGGGCACACACGAGGATGTTGGATAGGTACGGTAGTACTGTAGAGTATGAGCATCTGATAAGGGCCATGGGTACTGTAGAATGTTGCGATAATGCGATTTCCTTGTTCTTGCATCCAGGTAGTTTTATGCCGCGCGCTTTTTTAAAAGCTGGATCATAGATTTTTTCTCCAGTTTTTCTTCCATTCTTTGCAATAAAAAGTATGATTACTCCTTTAGATGGTCGATCATGGCAATAGAGGGCGTGGACGCGGCTTCAGTGAAGAAGCACGAGATGCAGATTGCACTCAAGGTACAACAAACCCGCACTTGTTTTCTTTCACGGCCATTTACTCTAACCTGCACCAATTATGTTTCGAGAGGTACTAATATCAAATTGAATGTGATTCTTTTTACTATCTTGTCCTTTGTGTTGAATCACATTATACAGTAATTTCAATGTTTTAAGGTGACGGCTGTCATGCAAGCGGACACTCCACTGGAAGTGATAGCTGCTGTGAAGTGAGTCTGATTTGGAACTGAATTTTCCCGCCTGCTTTGAATTTTCCTGGATCAGGATCATTGATCCTTGCAGGTCGCTGTGCATCTGTGTGAAGGAACTCATGGAGCGTGTGCAGTCGACGTACGATCAGGTACTCTTACCGTACCTTTGTCTTACCGTAATCTCGCACGAGTCCTGCTGAACATTTCTTGTTTGTCGTTTATGATTTTCGAATCAATCGGCCTTTGATCGCAGAAAACATTGTCCTTCATATATTATGTCCTACTTGCTGCATAGATACGCCAAGTCAACATAAATAACTGTTGAACCTGAACAGTCCATGTTTCTTTTTGATTTTATCCTTATACAAATTTGCGCGCACATTCCTGCTTCCTCTGCGTTTTTCTATTCTCTCGGTGCTTACACCGCCCATAATTACAGTAATACGTTATGTCTTTGTATTGTCCCCCAGTGTCTCTATAAGCTAACTCAGATCTTCTTGAATCATGTCTTATGCTGTCCTCGCAGCCTGAATGTGCCACTTGCGCACATGTTTATCTGGGTGAAAGACAGCTGTGCTATGGACATTTACGCCGTGAGAATGAAATGGGTAGATCATTCCCCGGCAGTGAGTAAATAGTCACTGCCGGCCGGGTCTGGGCGGAGGGGGTCTAAAAATCGCATAAGGGGGACCCTTATGTGTTTTTGGCCCCGTCGGGGGGGGGGGGG
>JACMIF010000650.1:17465-34158 GCA_014805445.1 Diplogasteroides magnus | reverse complement strand
TATAACTCTTCTTCTGTGAACATGACACATCTGAAATGCACAGAATCGCAAATTAATTGATTAAAACACATAAACGTGTTCAAAAAATGTGAAAATATGCAAGAATTGTAGCAACCTTGATCACAGCGAAAAACAATAAGTTTGCAATTGTATTACTGTAGGGGCGAAATACTATATGCTTATCTACGGTTCTGGGTTTTACGGTGTGCGGGCAAAGGGGGCGGGGCCAGCAGCCGTAACAGGCCGTGTTAGTGTCATCCTCTTACGGGGACGCAGATTTTGAAAGGGGATCTATTCTTTTAAATGATGTATGTCCGATAATTTCTCACTTGCTTTATCCGGACGAGCACTTTCCGGTCGAGATCCCGACGCATCTTGAATGTCGAATTCTGTTGGGGACAAGGCACGAAGCGAGGCTGCGATGAGCCCGCCGGGGCATCGTTTTCCTTTAAAAATGGCAATTATTAAAGGAATTTAGCATGGAAAATAAGCCAGATATCTGGAAAAACAATGAAATCGTGTACCAGAATCTGGAGAAACGCCTCGAATCTGCACTCCATCCTCGATGGATCCGGGCCACTCAACGAGTTGTCCATCCCATGCCGAAAGGCCTCAGAAAAGGCGAAAAGAGCTCGGCCCGCCTGCAAAATTCAGCTAATCCTTCTAGCCACAGCAGCAGAGAAATGTGCCCAGTCTCTTCGACGCTCTTTTTCTCAGGGAAATCGAGTCTGGGAAGAAAGGGAGCGAGGAACGAGATGAATGCGAGTGATGAGCGAACGTGAAGTATAAAAAAGAGTCATGGAAATCGATATTCAACGTAATTCCAGCTATATTTCAATAAAAAAATTCCGAAAACAAATTTGCCCCAACACATTAACATAAGGTGAATTTACAGTAGCTTTGTAGTTCAAAATACAGTAATTTTGTCGTTGCCTAGCCTTGTTGGGGCAAACATATTTTGCTAACTTTTGGCAAGCCGATTGAAAATAAGCGATTTACAGATTTGTTGTGCGAATTTCCAACCGACAATAAATCGAATAGGAACTGAATGAATGGTGAATCATGGTTCGCCCCCCACTTCAGATACTTCGTCTAATAATGTTGTGGCTGACTCATTTCACGATGTTTTGGCAGACAATGGAACAGAAGAAGGGCAATTGAGCTGTGCTCCACAATGAACACTCGCATAGAAACGATCAATACGATTGCGTGAGGTGTTGCAGGGATACGGTATCTACCATACTGTAGGATGAGAAAGAGTCCTTACCATCTCCGGGGTTGGTGCTCTGAAGACATGACACTGATGGGCTGCATTGACACTGTTCGGAGTGTTGTGCGTGAAGGAAAGGGCGAAGCAGGCAGACTGAAATGACAACAACATAACGAGGTCAATTTACAGAGTACTCGATGAAATGAGCGAAAGTCAAGCGCGCCGGGGACATATGCGCCATAATGGTGCAATGGACAATTGCGCCATGATAATGGCAACAACGATGGCGCAGCTGTCCACTTCATCACTGTGGCGCAGACGTGCATTTCGCACATCCGATTAAATTACTTTATTGGCTGTTCAGTAGAGTTGTATTCAAAACGGATGTCAATCGAATCTTTGAGATTTGATTGATCCTCGTTTTAAGGTCTCAAGTGTATTGGGACAGTTCATTTGATATCACAACAGCTTGAGAACATTCTTAGGTTTCATTCTCCCACCTGAATTGTCTGTGTCTCTCCTCTGACACAGAATCTCACTCGATATAGTGGAAAGAGCACAAGAGCTGCACCGGATGCATCTAGCAACCTGAATTCAGGATTCAATCTTCGAAAGATCACACACTTCCTCATCTTCTAGTTCAAAACTTTGAGTTCTTTGTGTACTTATTATACATTACCTGATCATGATTTTCAAATGCGGAAACTTACAGAAACATAATTAGCACAACGAAGAAAAGAAGAAGAACATGAAACAGATCAGAAAGATTTCTTCAAAGACTCACTTCACAGTTCCTGATGAGTTCCTCGACACACATAACCGCACTGATATGGCCGTCTCGGTCTTCTCCTCGTCCAGCACCTTTAAGTTTGAATTCGAGTTTTCCCGTCAAAATTTTGAACTCTCACCTTCATCAACCTGTGCATCTCCCTTTCATCTGAAGGCGAGTCCATCTTGGAGCAACCGAGGTAGACTATCTGGGAATTGTTCAGTTCGCAATAGTCTCAGGGTGTACTGTAAGTCTCTTCTTCAATCTTTCTCACCTCATCGAAGACACTCGGTGGCAGTTCATCAGGCGGTGGCTCCTTCTTCTTCTTTTCCTTTTCCCTCCTCATGCCATTCTCCAGTCCGTTCTCTTTCGACGATGACGCCTCTGTAAGTTGTGGTGTTTAGCAAGAACAACATTCTGGTAAAGACAGTAAGTCCTCACCTCCGTTGACTGACGGCCTGCCGTTCTCTCTTCCGTCCTCAGGGGTGGAGGAAGACGTCTCCATGGAATCTGAAATTGGAAAATGTTCGGTTTTACCATCAACGGGGTTTATCCAGTTGCTCATTTGTGAGGAAGATCGAAATCGAATGCAATTTTAAATTATTTGAGCTTCGGGCAAAAGACTATTGACAGTTGCGCCACAACAGTGAGGTAGACATAATTAGTCATAACGGCGCAGATGTCCAGAGCGCTCTTCCCCCCTGAGCTTCATCTCGAACAAGGTCATTAGTCTTCAGCAATGTAGAAAAGAGACAGCGGAAAAGCGAGGAGAAAAGGCAATAACCAGAGGCAATGGCCCTTTCAGAACGAACGATCCTCCAGAAGAATGATTGTGAAGAAGAAACAAGGAGTCGCGTCTCAGCAACCGGGGTTCAAAAACGGTAAATTTGTCGTCATTCTTCTCCGCCACGCTGTCGTCTATATTGGACAATAGCGCTCCGGAGAAGAATGACGACAAATTTACCGTTTTTGAACCCCTAGCCTGCATGGAGTGAAAGACAAGGACGTTTGCGCCATAATCATGAAATGAATGCTTGCGCTTTTAGAGTGACGCATCTGTTCATATCACCAATATGGCGCAAACGTCCATGGCGCTCTTCCCCTTCATCCGATGAAACAACGAGGCACGTGTCTGTTTCATCCACATTAGAACGAGACAAATGACTGTGGTTCGTTGTTCAATGCTCCCTTCGGGTTTCTCTTTAATTAGAGAAATGTGACAAGGCACACCGAATATGCATTTGCAGCTTCTAGTCAACGATTCTTTGCAGTGCAGTACGCGCTTTATCGATCCTTGAACTCTCAGAACCATTCCTAGCCAATGGAACAGATACCGAGCAAAGTGCGAAACTACTCTAAAGAGATTAGACTGTCAGCCTTTACATCTCTAAAGCATCACGTGAAAAGGCGTAAATGTGCTGACCGTGGGAGCGTGTGATTCCGAAGTCAAATCACGGGACGGGACGAGGGGGGGGGGGATTCTACCTAATCGGTCCCACGGGTTCAAAAACCTGTAAATGTATCTTCATTCTTCTCGGCCGCGTGGTCGCCTATCATGGAGTGAGACACACACGCTCCGGAGAAGAATGACGATTAATTTACCGTTTTAGAACCCGTAATCGGTACTTAAATTTGTCATTCTTCTCAGGAACGAGGGGGCGCGGTTATCTCTGTCTCCCTGATAGACAATCGCTCAGCGGATAAGAATGACGACGATTTTAGGCACCGTTTTCGAACCCCTGCACGGGACTTATGCTGTTTAGTAGAGTGAAATGCGTACTAAACCCCTGGAAAGCTCAATTGTCTCATCCCCTTCTGCAATCTCATTTAGAAGATCGCAACCACACAGGAAGGAACACCCAACACTATTAAGGTGACGTCGGCGAATTGATAGTCAATGACGAGAGAGCACGGGATGATGAGAGACGCAGAGAAGACAGACAGACGGACTGGAAATGTCTCCCAATCAACAACAGGCTGACCGTGTTGTGTCGAGAATCCCCGCCACCAAGCTTCCGATACGATGCATAATTCATAATAGAGCAAAAAATCGTACAGGAGTGTCACGTTTTGGACAAAACGCAAAATGCAAATGGAAACCGCGTAAGCCAACAGTCGAAGCAGATGAGAAATTCCTAATATTAATAATATATTGTAAGATATCTAAATCGGAAGTAGAGGACATTTTTAATTCGTCTATTCTACTCGGATCCGTTGTCTATCAAAACAGTTCGCGGAAATTACATGAATGAGAGATGTATGGCCGATTAAAAATCATAGTTTTTCATCAGTTAGCCGCTTACATTGCTCATCTGACAACTATGCGCAGAAGGAAGGAACTGGAGTCGATTGATAACAGACTGGGATAGTTCACAACAAGAGGAGGAGGTCGAGAATGGTGGTATGACTCAAATGCGATAGGTAGTCATGGCAGTATGAATAAGTAGAGACAGTGAATCAGCTACGATCGTTCTATGCACTCCCTTTCGACCGCTAATCACTAGATCTCTACCTAGATCGCATGGCGTTTAGTAGCAAGTGAATAGTTCTACTAAACCGCGAAAACCCGAAATTTACGGTTAGAATGCCTGGTAGTCATGGTGGCAGTGCGAATAGTGACCGTGTGAATCGACTGGAAATGGTCTCTGAACTCTCGTTCACTCGCTCGTATCTAGATCTCATATCGTTCGTTTAGCAGCGTGTAAATAGTTCTAAACCCCGGAAAGATCAATTGTCTTTTTTTGCTTGAGGAGGAGAACGTAGACGGGACGTGGAGCAAATTCAAGGTCTCTAAGTACTAACTAGCATTTCCGCAGAGTGGTTGCCTATCGAACGTAGAGACAACCGCCCCGCAGAGGTTAGACAAATGAGAAATGCACTTTACTACCGATTTCGAAACCCTAGTCTCGAAGTACGAATGTGTCTGGCTACAAGTGAGACGAAATTGAACTTCACCCTCTGCCCATAATACTCGTAATCATCTCCTATGCAGGCAAAGTGCAAGCACACACTACTATAGTAAGGAGTGGGGGCGGCACTACTGCGTTTACCCGCTAAACACAGCAAAGAGGTTCGCACGGTAGCCGTGTAATTTGGCCAATCTGCTATTGATTTCAGCCTAGGAACATGCCAAAAAGGGAGAAAGAAAGGAAGAAGAAGAGGGGAGAGGAGAGGAGTGTGTATTGCCGCGCTTTGCTTTGATGGGCGGAAAAGGTAGAAAGCCCTTTTCCCCTTCTCTCCTTCTCCTCATCTATCTCCTTTCCTCCTCGTTAGGATAGCTTTCAACGTTGGCAGTTTAGGAGATGTTTCAAGACTACTATATATTCGAAGATATACTCTCTGTGAAACATAACTCAAAATGTCTCTTCCTCCATCATCTCCCCATCATCTTTAGGATAGCAGCTTTTCCTCGACAATAAACGCTGTTTCAGCCCAGCCCCAATTAATTGGCGCTTGTGGAGGGGAATCTGACGGAGGATAATTGGGTGCGAAAACGAGAAGATCTCATCTCCGTTCACACTAGAGAACGAGTTACAGAGGAGATATAAACTTGTAGTAGACAGATATCGAATCGGCTCATGAAGTGCACATTATGCTCGTCTAACTCATTGTCTGATAGGCAACGTGTCTAGACAATCGTTCGATATGAATTAGAGAAAAAGATCTCGCTGCCGCGAAAGAAACAGAAGCAGCTTATACTGCTGGAGACATCTACTATCATTTCACGGAAAGAGAAAAGTGCAGCTCAATTCTGGAGACATTATTATTATTTCCAGATGCAAATCCACTCTGCGCGGCAGTGATCAGAATATTTTAAAATATCTGCTGACATAACTATTTTTCGTTGATGTTGACCAGCGTTAGCTTATCTGTGCATTTAGTGCATCCATCTGTCACTTGTCTAATCTTTGCGGTGCGGTTGTTTATCGTACGCAGGGACAACCGCTGCGCAGAGATTAGTCGTACGACAAATGCGCCGACTGAACTGATGAGGAATGAGTCACCAGTAGGAATAGACATTTCGGATAAAAATTCTATAGGCTTGACTGTCAATTGACTCTCGGAACTCATGTGCTTAGTTTCATCTGATCGGATTGTGGAGTAGTTGTCTCTAACGAATAATAAACAACAGTCCGCACAAGAACACAGAGAGCGAAAATGCAGATGTGTTCCAGAAGTCGATCCCTATTGTCCACCCATCCCGAGAGGTTACCAAGGATGCTCGAGAGAGAATAAGCCTCCATAACGCGCAGACATAAAAGTTGCACTATCGTTCGAAAATAGGGTTACTAAGTCGGTACACTTCTCTATCCCCTCGGAGCTGTTGTCTCTATGGACAACCGCTCCGAGTGGATTAGACGAACGAGAAATGCGCTTTTCCGATTCAGAATCCCCAGTGTTGAGAGACCAGTGTTCAATGAGCGATAATCAGAAGAGAAGAAAGAATAATAGCGGAATCCAAGCAGAAGTGTGCATCACTGTCATCTTATACTTCTGCTTGGATTCCGTTCCCTACTAGCGACTAATCGATCGATTTTCTGACCTTCACTACTCTTCGTCTCCAGCAGCTTCTGGAAGTTGTCGACCGAGTGTGGAAATCTCGACGAGAAGTGTGCCTTATGATCGAGTCCGGGCTCCTCATCCAAAGTCGATCCTGCCATTTACTGTGTTTATCACGAATACCTAAAATCCGGTTTCTACCCCGGAACTGCTAAATCACGGAACTCTCCCTCACCTCCGTCTGAGCATGTTTCTATGCTGATGGCGGCTTCTTCTATACTGTCAGAGGACGACAATGACGTCATTTGAAATGACGTCAGACCTAAAACCCGGAAAACTAAGCAAAAAAGAAACACGGACGCGGATCTCGAATTGCGATCGGAGAAAGGAGAAATGGGTAGGAAGCACATTATGGAATTTGCAACCTCCCCAATCTCGTCGGGGCGGCCGTCTCTTATTTCGATGGACGACCGCCCGGAATAGATTGGAGAGGTTAAACAATTCCATAATTTGCTTTCTAGAAATGGCATGGATACGGGGAGAGAGATTTGGCATTAGGCATAGATTGGCTTTCCCTTATTTTCTCGCCATTCTTGGATATTCACACGAAAAAAATACTCGTGGGAGCCATCAGCGTTTAGTTGTTACAGTAATACAGCAATATGATCCAGATACATTCTAAGTTCAGCTATATAATTTTTTTTAAAAGGGAGTAAAATGCATTTCTCTTTCGTCTAATCTTCTCAGCTTGGTTATCTATCGAACGTCGAGACAACAGCTCCGCAGAGAGAGAGCCTAAAATAATGATTGATCTTTACTACCGTTTTTGAAACTCTAATCAGCTAGGGAGCACATGATCAATTGGTCTTCTGGCTTATCGATGACAACATACCTAGTCCACAGAATGATGTGCCAACTGAGCTCACATGCAACAACGAAAAAAGATAATGGCATTCTATGCATCTTCAAGTGACATCCAAGATAAAGATAGCAATGGGGGATAAGACGGGTCAATCAACGGGTGAAAGATAAATGCGCCATCATGGTGAAATCGACATTTGCGCCATCGATTTCATCGTTCTCACGGCTCAATAGTCCATTTCACCATTACGGCGCAAGCGTCCATGCCGCTCCTAGCTTCCACTTGTCATGAATACGTCATAGCTGACTATCAGAAGTGAGAGACTGTATGAAGGTGAGAGAGGCAGAGAATCAGAGACTTCTCCTCATTCATCGAATGGAACATCAAAGGCAGCTATGCAAATAAAACACGCACTGGAACCCGAACGCCCCCAACTTTCTTTCTTCCGAGACCAAACCCGCGAGTTGTTAGAAGTAACGACTAGTGGGGTTCAAAAACGACATTGAAGTGCATTTCTCATTCGTCTGATCCCCTGGGAGCTGTTTTCTCTTAGTTTTGATAGAGAACAGCTCCGTGAGGTTTGGACGAATGGGAACTGCGCTTTAGAATCCCCAGTACTTAACGACCAATTGACGAGGTTCCATAGAAACAAATGCAATGCGGCGTGAAAGGGAAAGAAATGGAAACAGTTCATCCCTCCTATCTTCTCCTCTCTTCACTCCCTAATCCCAACAATAACACACCCACCCAGGGGACCACAGTGAAACGTACATCTCGCGGGATTGGAGCGAGATGTACGAAGACGGCCTAGGAACGGACAGAAGCAGTATAAGCACACACACTCCCCCCTTACGATCAATGCCGATCGTGAGCTTAGTGCGAAGAGAGGGCTGGGAGGTGGGAGAAAGGATGCTAGAGGGAAACCGGTCAGTAGTGACCGGGTGAGACAGTGCAGATGGCAGACACGAGGTCATTGTGCGTTATCCCACAACAGAGTAGATGAACAAGTATGGAACTGCAGTAATACTTCTGAAAAATCTGGGCAAGTGAAATGTGAAAAGTACTCGAAGGAGCTACCAATACTTTCCTCTTCCAAGGAGGTGGAACATTTGCCCCCAACAACAAACAAGTGCTGTGATGAGCCTAAGGCAGACGAAAGGGTAATTCAACGGAGGGCATTGGAACAGGAAGAGACTAACGTGAAGGAACTTTTCCTGGAGTGGAGGAAATGGCTGTCGCTATCCTCAAGCAGCACGCCTAACACAGAATCGATGCGGATACGCGCGACTCTCTGTTCACACTCACTCCACACTCTAACCTCGTCCACTACACTGTGTCTCTGGCACAATAACCTTCCATGTATGCTGTCCACCCATTCCTGCTGTGTATAACGATTGTTCATGTATGTACTCACAATTTACCCCGATCAACAACAAACGAACAGATCGTATGCGGGTGAATGGAGAATATGAAGGTTTTTTAACGGTTAGACTTGGCGACACGCTCAAGTTCGTCCTTCTTCTTGATGGCGTAGCTGTTAGACGATCCCTTGGCGGCGTTGATGAGTTCGTCGGCAAGGCACTCAGCGATCGTCTTGATGTTACGGAAAGCGGACTCGCGAGCTCCAGTGCACAACAGCCACATGGCCTGAATTTCGTCATGAATGATGGAATTATATCATCTAAATACACTTGCACACATTAAATTCCTTTACTTAGAACGTTTTTAGTCATTAAATACTCAGCGAGCTAAGATTTGTATTGTACATTACATGTGGGGGCAGAATATTGAACGACTACCGGATTAATGGCGAATGTCAAAACGCGTACGCTGATAATTGTCGGATTCAGTTCTAGGGAATGTTTCGCGGGAATGAATGTCCCAAGTTTTCATCCGTCTCTATTGTCGACCCATATTTTATAAGTTTACACCCTATGGAAAAGTTGTGACCAGACAAAATAATTTTCTTCTCTTTTCGGGATTCATTATCCATTCCTCCGCACTCGCGCAACAGGGATGAGAGAAGGAACTATTTGAGATGTCAGTGCAAAGTCCTTCTGCAGTAGCAACGACATAGCTTCAACGGAAGGAGATTGCCTAGTGTGCTTTAGCTCAGGAAGAACCCCGTAGTTTCCACATGGATACTTCGGACCGAATTGAGCGATAGTTAATTGCAAAGACTATATGTACAGCGTAACTCCACGCCATCGACACCAACCTGGTTGACACGACGGAGAGGGGCGACGTCGACAGCCTGACGACGGACGGTTCCGGCACGTCCAATACGGGTGGAGTCTTCCCTGGGTCCCGAGTTGATAACAGCATTAACGAGCACCTGGACGGGGTTCTGAAAAAAATCAATTCTTAATTTCGTCATTAATGGGATTCAAAATTTGGCTATTTTTCAGGAAAATTGGCATGCTTCTCAGAATGTTTTGTAATCATGAAGATTATCAGAGAGCTGGGTTTGTTTTCTTCAGTGAAGCAATGTTGTTTGACGCTTACATCCATTTGATTCAAAAATTAACGGAATTTCAGATGGATGATGTGAAAAATCAAAATGATTCTAATATGCAAGATAAGATTAATGGATACCTCTCCAGTGAGGAGGTGGATGATCTCAAAGGAGTGCTTCACGATGCGGACGGTCATCAGCTTCTTTCCGTTGTTACGTCCGTGCATCATGAGTGAGGAGGCAAGACGCTCCACAATGGGGCAGGTAGCCTTGCGGAAGCGTTTCACCTGAAACAGCCAACATCAGAAATGTTTTTCCAGCATTTACAAAAGGCTTGATGCAAACAGTGCGCGTATACTGTATATACACTATACACACAAGCTGATTTACTTCTCGGAATGATTTATAATCAAGGGTAAATCAGCGAGCTGGGTTTGTTTTCTTATTTGAAGCAACAGCGTTTCTAAACTTTGCACCAAGCGAATCTTTGCAGAAAATTGCAAAAATAGCAAAAACGCAAAGAATGTGAATATTTATATCGAAAATTCACACCTGATAACGTCCAGCAGAGTGAGGCAAGTACCTGGCGTACTTCTCCTTCACAGCGATGTAATCAACCAGGGAAATGTCGGAGACATTGACCTGAAAATCTTAAATAAGTGTAAAATAATCAGGCACAAAAAAGTACTCATGCAAAACTTCATCGCAAAAATAGTAAATAAACTAATCAAACATCCATACCTCCTGGAGATTCCACTTGCCGAAGAGCTTGATCTCGGGAAGGTCGCTGCCAGCGACTTCAAATGTCGGCTCGGCCATCACGGCCTCAGTCTCTTCAACTGCCCACTCGTCAGCGTCGCCCATAGTTTCACCTGAACAAATATTATTTAAATCAGTTCTAAAATACAAAATGTCGCAATAATCTTCTCGCGAACGCGCAAAAAGAGAACACCAGAAATATTTTTAAAAAGCAATCTTCTCAATCCAAATTGAAATTCCGAAGATAATTTCGTTTGAAAAGACGATGACGATAGCCCATCCTATACAACCACTTTCCTAGAACCATTTGGGCATAAAATTAACGTACAAAACGATCAAACAATTGCAAAATAACCCCCGAAAACTACGTTTAGGAAAATCTTCCTTCACAACTACTCTTACCGTATGACATTTTCCGCGCAAGAGTCCGCCAGTTGCGAAAATTTAAAAGGGATTGCCAGGGGGCGGAGCCAGCCAATCAGCGAAGACCACGAAGCGCAAGTGCACCTTTTCACGAAATCCGCGCTATTTCGACTTGTCTTTCTCGTCGAAATCGGTGACTTCTCGATTTGAAGTACTCTATCGACAACAATGAAGCTTCTTCTCGTCGCCCTTCGTGAGTTTTTCACTAAAAATACGATAAAATGTTTTTAAATACCCAGACGCCTTTTGTTTTTGACTAAAACTTGATATTTTTTGCAGTGGCGGGCGCTTGTTCGTCCATGTACACGAGCAAGGACGATGTCGTTGAACTGACGGAGGCCAACTTCCAGTCCAAGGTCATCAACAGCGACGATGTGTGGATCGTCGAGTTCTACGCTCCTTGGTTAGCATGAACATTTTAAATCGACGTGTACATAGAGAAATTTGCTGTTTCCTTGCCAACTAGAAGGGGAATATTAAAATCTGTCGCATGGCAGGGACAGAAAATCGACATAAGACATAATTTGTAAGCATGACGTGTCATAGTTCGGAAAGTGTGTCTGATCCCGCAAACCAAGCAACGCCTTTGACTCGGGAAATTGACTAGATCTAATCCCCCTTTGGGGTGAAATCGACAAGCTATTTTTTTACTCTAGTCCACCTTTGTTTCCGAAAACTGCCCGAATGAAACATGCACTTGACACGCGCGACCTTTTTGAACTAAGCTACATACTCAAAACAAAAGACTTTTAAGGTGCGGCCACTGCAAGAATCTCGTTCCCGAATACAAGAAGGTCGCTACTGCACTCAAGGGCATCGCCAAGGTAAATAGTCGTCGATATTAAGAATGCCCTTGTTTTCTTTTCTCATTTGAAATTTTCATTTTTAGGTTGGAGCCGTTGACATGACTGCTCACCAGTCTGTCGGTGGACCTTACAACGTCCGTGGATTCCCCACCATCAAGATCTTCGGAGCTGACAAGCAGAAGCCTGCTGACTTCAACGGTACGGCTTCGGGATTTAGTGAAGTCACAACGTGACTTCAAAATGAGCTATGACTTCGCTTGGAGAGGCTGAATGGGAGAAGGACACCTGAATGATTCTTGGGAGAGTGTTGAACGGGTTTATGGATGTCTTGCACAATCAGTGCTCGGTTGGCCCAAGGGTTTACAGGGGTATCGCCGCAAAATATGGCAACTTTGAATCTGGGCCTCCGCAGATCATAATTTCTGTTGGATTTACTTTGGGTCCTGCCCTTCTCTGATACTTACTGAGTCTATGGATGTCTTTAAACAATCAGATAGTGGTACTCTTTCCGTACTTCAATCATCGGGGGTCATTTCCCTGCCCGGCACGGTCTCTCCCTGAGCAAACATCCGTGTGGACAGTCTAGTGGAGTAAGACGATCGAGAGAGTGGAGGACATTGACAAACTTCACCCGAGAGACTACGAGTAATGGAGAGACTCTGCCCACAGAGTCGATCACTGATCGATCCGCGCCCTTTCTGATCAGAGATGAGATGAGGAGTGTTAGTCAAGTCAAAAGGGCAACAGTGATGGATGGATCGAGGTCACTATGAAGATTACGCCATTTATACTAGTAGCCGGCATTGCCGATTGGCCCCACCTAACGTTATCGCTTGACGTGGTAGAACCTTTATGCCATTTTCGGCCTAAGTGTTGTAACTGGAGAATATGCTCTTATGTATATAAAAAGAACACTAACGGTAGTGTAAAGTGCATATGGGGAAGAGAAAGCTCCAAGAACGATGAGAGAGACGAGTGGGATTGAGACGAAGGAATAATTTTCAGGCCAGCGCACTGCCCAGGCCATGGCTGATGCAGCGCTCGGAGAGGCGAAGAAGATCGTGTCTGCCCGTCTCGGAGGCAAGTCCTCTTCTGGTGGCAGCAAGAGTGGAGGATCTGGAGGACAGCAGAGAGGAGGAGCAGGAGGAGACGAGGTTGTGGAACTCACCGATGCCAACTTCGAGAAGGTACGTACTGAAGAAGCTAACACTTGAGTTGCTGTAAAATGATGCAGTTCGAAACTGTCGGGAGCATTTTCCATTTATAAAATGATGAAATGAAGCAAAAAGAACGTTTTTCAGCTCGTTCTCAACAGCAAGGACATCTGGCTCGTCGAATTCTTCGCTCCCTGGTCCGTTTGATTTGCTCTCAACTTTATTCTGCACTTACTCCCACCCCTCCTCTTTAATTCCTTTTCTCATCGAAGTTCCAAATTTCGATGTCTACAATGTTTCCACTTGATCAATGTGATAATTGTGGGAACACGAGATCTTGGAACTGACCATTTTCAAACTTCCAAAACGGCGTCCCAAAATGTTTCACGTTTCATTGTAGGTGCGGCCACTGCAAGAACCTCGAGCCCCACTGGAAGGCAGCCGCTTCCGAACTGAAGGGCAAGGTCAAGGTAAGAGACTTTCGGTTCTCTTCGTTCGTTCGTTTATGTATTCGTACTCGTATTTATTCTCACGTTTGCCTTTAATTCAATTTTAAAATTATTTTCTCTATTCAGCTCGGAGCCCTCGACGCTACAGTGCACACCGTCGTTGCGAACAAGTTCGGCATCCGTGGATTCCCCACCATCAAGTGCGTTTTATGATGGAGCTGCACAGCGAAGAAAATCCCTATTGGATATTCGATGCACTAAAAGTGACTACATGTGAAGCTTCCTTCGTCCAGAATTCCATTTTTCTGGGATGCCGAAAATGAACTATTTTGCGATGAGTGCTGGTTATGATGACTAATCTAAGCACGTCCTTTCAAAATCTGATGTGACTTTTGTTCCCCGGTTTATGGCAATTATGTTCAGGTACTTCGCACCAGGCAGTGACATCAACGATGCCACTGACTACGATGGAGGACGCTCGACTGACGATATCGTGCGATGGGCATCTGACAAGGTAGGAAGCGGACTCGAAATTTTCTGGAACAAGGAGTGAGATCCCTATTGCGATCATGAGGCACTTCGCATGGCTTTGAAGACACATGGCATACATTCCCCTCCGTTTATGCATAATTGTGCGAAACCCTGCATAACACTGAAGTAGCTATTCATGGCTAGCCTGGAATAGCATGAACTGAACACCATGGGATATTCTGAGCGGTTTAACACGTTGTAATTGCAGGCCCAGGAGAACGTGCCTGCCCCTGAAGTGCTGGAGGGAGTGTCCCAGGAGGTTGTCGAGGGAGCCTGCAAGGATAAGCAACTGTCAGTATTTAACAGTTGTGACAGAAAGACAGAAGTAGATGCAACTGTTAGTAGTTAACATAGTAGCCTGATTATGGAACAACGATTCGAAATCGTCTGTGATGTTGTATGGGTAATGACAAGTGAAGGCAAATTTAATCCCAAAGTTCATACTGCTTCTCTGCTCTCTCATTCACTCGGTCGTGTCCAATTCGATCGCGCGTTAGAGAGTACAGGGTGACGTAATGAACTTTTTTCATTTCATTTGCCTTCACTAGTGATGAGGAATCTAGTGATGAGGAATCTGATGACCAATAGGAGAGAGTGACCACTTGAAATGGGTGAATGGAGAAAGGATGAAGATGAATTAGTCATGTCATCCAATAAAGTTTGTGGTACTCATGTCACTGGTGTTGTTCACTCGATAATTCAGTGAACAGTTAATTGATTACCATTCACCATCCCCGCTGGTATCATACTCTAAACTATATGCAAAAATGGCCTGTCTGTTCCATGCGTAATCAAGACATTGTGCAGGTGTATCGTCGCCTTCCTTCCCCACATTCTCGACTGCCAGTCCAAGTGCAGAAACGACTACATTGCCATGCTGAAGGAGCTCTCGGAGAGATTCAAGAAGAACTCTTGGGGATGGATCTGGTGAGGGAGATTTATGATATTTTCATAAACACGCAGTGCGTCACGCCCTCACACTGACGGTCTTTCACCCGGCAACAGAGGAATTCGAATACATCCATATTCCCAGATAAGATATTCCCCGATAGGAAACCTCCTTGTTGGGGGAATGGATGAATCCAGGAATTCTGGCCGAGCACGTGAGAGCAGTCCATACTTTGCTTGAGAATAACTTTGCGATGGGCACTGATCCTTGTTTGAGTGCTCTCTCATTACCACTGCCTTGTTCAGGGTTGAGGGTGGCAAGCAAACCGCTCTGGAGGTGGCCTTCGAGGTTGGAGGATTCGGCTATCCAGCCATGACTGCCCTCAACTACCGCAAGTCCAAGTTTGCACCTCTCAAGGGATCTTTCGGAAAGGTTGGTAGATCCTCCTTCACTTGTTTATGTAGTCTTGATTTCTCCTTTATTGAATTGGTTTAAAAACAGTTTGGTTTTATCGTAAGATTACAGGACGGAATTGCCGAGTTCCTCCGCGACCTCTCGTACGGCAAGGGACGCACACAGGCACTCAAGGGAGACGCTTTCCCTAAGGTTGGCAACTTCATCAGATTCTCCAAATTTGAAGGGTGGCGGGTGCACAAATGACATTTGCACAACTCGCTAAAGCCCTATCATCGAAAGTTGTGCAAGCACAACTTTCGAAACTGTCGTTTATGTAGTCGTTACTCATCCTCCTCAAATTTCGCATTCTTTTATTTAATTAATAGTGAGCTTTCTGCTTTCTAGTTGCTGGATAGAGGATCATGATTAATTCCAAGTATATTTTTGTGGTAATTGCGTTATTCAGGTGGAGAAGGCTGAGGCTTGGGATGGCAAGGACGGAGTTCTTCCCCAGGAGGAGGAGATCGACCTCTCCGACGTTGATCTCGACAAGACCGAACTGTAAGAAGATGACGTCACTCTAGGTGACTGTGACGTCACTGACCATGACATCACAAATTTTACTTGTTCTGATGCAAACTCACCGAACCACTTTGTCGATCATTCAAAGAGTAGTAATGATGAGATTACATTAATAATGTTTTTGTCACATAGTAGAGTTACAAATTGTCCCCATTCCGTGTTTTTTTGTAATTTATTCCCACTCAGTACTGTTTGAATTGGCAATGAAATGCTGCCCTACCGGGTTCGATAGATATATATGTCCTCTTTAATTCCTCGTCCCAAAAGAAGCTGATTGTGATAGGGATCATTGTGGCCCGACCTCTTTTTTATTCTTTCCAAGTGCCTTTCAGATCAGAATGTCTTGGAATATTTTATTGTTTTATGGATCGAATTCGATTATCCTGTTGTTTAATAAAGTTTTGTATCTTACTACGATTTGGATGTACAGGGGACGGGTTCAGGGTGCTTTGGCAGGATTATTAATTTTTGGTTATGTTTCACGTTCCTTTGGCGTTCATAATATTGGAACTGTGAAATATACCCTGTAAAATAGTCATTCTGCCGACGATAGTAAAGGAGAAGGGTTCAGGGTTATGTGATAGCTTCTTTGTCTGACAGGGACCCCCTACAGACGTGGCATGGCAGTGATTTATCGAGGAGACTCTGCTGTTGACAAGAAGAGAGAGAAGGGGGAGAAAGTAGAGATGGTATCCCCCCTCCCTCCCAAATGGTATGGTTGGAAGTTTGACAACTGTATGGGATATGTTTCAATGGTACTATATATTTGAAGATATACCCTGTGTGAAACATAACCCATAAAGTAGTCAAACTGTCAACCATTGTGGATGGGGAGAAGGAATAGAGACAGAGTGGGATAGCATTTCCGGCGGGCGGCGCGGCGGGGGCGCGGGGGGGGGCGGAGGGCG
>JACMIF010000650.1:2008-17365 GCA_014805445.1 Diplogasteroides magnus | reverse complement strand
TTAGATTAGGTCTGCGGAATTCGAGATATAGCTTCTTGAACGCGAAAAAATCATTTCAGCAAAATCGCAATTCGAAACATGGGAAGAACACACAACATCTGGTGTACGCAGGCTGCTTTGTTTATATCAAATAAACAATAAAAATAAACATTCTGCGCAAGAATTAAATAGAACGCGCTCCTAAAAGAAAATAGTCAATTTGCGATTCCGTCAGTTTGCGATCACTAATGACTGCAGAAACTTTTGACTGAATGGATTTCTCTCGGCTTCTCCAACATTTGGGGTTCATTTACATTTTTTAAAACTGGAACAACTATATTCGCCAGTACGAAATGCCAACTTGGGACACGCCATTTACAAAAAAGGCAATTTTGGTGTACGGTGTTCTACGGTTTGCGAGCACTGAACTTTCGGGTTTTCCCCTACTGCTCAGCCAAGCGCCCATTTTATGGGCTCTTACTCTACTAGGGGGACATATCGGAGGCTGCGAGTACATTGATAAAGTTAAAAAGAATTATTGTTTCAATCAACCGTACGAATGAATGTACCTAAAAGTAATAACGACGCTAATATTTATTTGAAATTCCCTCTCTTTTATTTTCCATGTGAGACCAAATCTTATTCAAAGAGCTTTGATTAGTAGTTCAGCTGTTTAGGGCTGGGCAGACAGTTTCTTAAGAACTAACTTGGAAAGTTGATTTTTTGTATTTCTGACTAATTCAGTGCTCTCGAATTCAAAAATGAAGTCAAAATTGATCTATTATTCGTCTACGCTGAGATATACTGAAAAACAAAAAATAGTCAGTTTGCAATCAAAATTGATTTTCCGTGAATTTAACTATGTTCGGGGCAAATGTTAGAAATATAGGAGTGTTTATTCGATGTCGGTCAACATGAGGAATCTAACGAAAAACACTAGAAGGCTGTGCGTGAGCTTATATTCCTGTGCGTGAAGAAAATGTGGGCCACGCGGGGTACTGTATTTGCGCACCCCTACAGCTGTTCCCTTTAAAAGTCTTTTCTCGCTAAGTTTTTCGAAAGTTTTCGTTTTCGCTCACTCAGAAATTGTTAAACATTTCAACTTGATCTTGTCTATAACGTCTAAAAAGAGAGTAGCCTTTTAAGATGCCTCATGAGGATCGAATTGCTGAAGAGGAGCAACGTGCCAAGGATGGATATCACCTAATTCGAATGCGATTGGACAGATTGCAGCAAAACATAGTATATCACTATTTTGCGATATATATCGTTAATTATTTTCAATCAGGACAAGCCTGCCCCCATTCCAAGTCGGAAGGATCCCATAAAGAAACCCCGCGCCCCTCCAGAATTCGTTCGCAATGTCGTTGGTTCATCAGCAGCAGCTGGATCTGCTGAGTTCCACATTTACCGAAACAATCGGAGAAAGGTACAAAATATATCATAATATTGATCTATACAGTGTTTTTTTAGGAATATGAGAGAATGGAATACATTGAAAAGCTTGGAAAGATGGAAGATGAAGCAAAGGCGTATGTGGAGAGAAGGCTTGTGGAAACTCCCGTTAATAGTCTTGTATGTAAAATATTACAGGGAAGAAGTTGAAAAGGAGGAGGAACAGAGAACTGCTAAGAAGCGAGCAAAGAGATTGCGAAGGAAAGAAAAATTGAAGAGGATGAAAATGTCTAAGAAAACAGGAAAGGTATGTTGTCAGAAGAATGATTAATTGTAATGAATGTCTTGAGACTGAGAGTAGTGAGGAATCAGATGAAGATGATGATGATGCTGAAGTCGAAGATGAGGAAAAGGAGGATAAGAAGAGTGATGACGTTGATGTGAAAGTCGAAGAGGGGAGTGATAACAATGAAAGGGAAATTAATGAAAGTAGAACATCCGATTGACTACTCACTCGTTTATCCTTTGCCTGTACATGTGTTTTGTTTGATGATAAATGCTTGATTCACTTTTCGGTGGTAATTTCCCTTCTTATCGGTTCGTATCCGGAACAGTATCGGCCTTTTGGAATTGCGTTCTTATTAAAACAAGAAAATATTCAGAATTTATGGACGTGTTTTTCGGTCCACGATTATATGGAAGATTTGATAGGGCAACGGATAGAGAAGAAAGTACAATTTTGTGGTTCGGAGAGGGACTTCTCAGTGCACTGAGGTATTGATACATTTGATGTGTTGCTATTTTTATGTCACTATAATAGAGGATTGCTGGGATTTGCGAAGCTCTTCTCCCCATTGATTCTTGGTTATGCATATTCTCGTGGATACCTCAATTCTCCTTCATCCCTCTTTCCAATTCTCAAAGTACTCGCACTTGCAACTACGTCCGCTTTGATGGCAAGGTGAGATGATAATGGTGTATTACTGTTGTGGTTGTTAGATTCGTAGGTAGAATGATGGATGGAGAGTATGGAGAGTTCATATCATTGTGGCGAAAGGCTCATGAGGACTCATCGTCTAGGAATCAACTCAAGAAGTAACTCGCACACACTTCTCCGCCCAATCAATCCACATATTTCAGTTATGATTTTTCTTTGGATGGAGGCCCTCCTGATTTTATTGCTAAAAATGAACCAAATTTATGGTAGAAATATTTGTTAAATCACTTATGATTTGATCTTTGTGAAGGTTCCTTCCTCCCGTGTCGTCAGCTAATCCTCTTCTACGAATACTAGCGTATGGCGCAGTTCATTCATTCGGAATTCGAATTCTGTATCCAGGTTCATCCTTTGTCTTCAAGTGCTTACAAAATGCTTTTGAGGTAGTACTGGGATTCTCAATCAAATTCTTGGTGGAAACTTGCGACAAGCTAGGAGAGTAGCCATTTCCACTGTAAACGTAGTTGTGAGTACAATATGAGAGTGTGATGAATTAAGGGAGGTAGAAGAGTGACAGTGAAGACAACAGAAGGAGACATGATCGACACACTATACAAGGTCATATTTACTTATTCATTTAGTCATTTGATGTTATAGGAAGGAAGAGGATCCAATCGATCCACTCTTGTTATCTGTTCAGAAGGAAATGCAGGATTCTATGAGATTGGAATTATGAATACTCCCGAACCATTGGGATATTCTGTTTGTATCATAGTAATACTCATTGAATGTTGTATTCAAAGGTTCTCGGATGGAATCAACCAGGATTCGGGCAAAGTACAGGATCTCCTTATCCTGAGAGAACTCTGGCAGGGGCTGAAGCTGTATGGCAATATGCAACTGAAAGACTAGGGTACAAGGAGAGTGATATCGTACTCTTCGGTTGGTTGACACATTGAGTGATTATGATAATGAAGTGTATGGAGGATGGTCTATTGGTGGATTTCCGAGTGCATGGTTGGCTGCCAATCATCCAAATGTCAAGGTTGTATTGATTACATTCTTATTGATATAGTATGATTGAAGGGTCTTATTCTGGATGCGACATTCGATGATCTCCTCCCTCTAGCTGTATCCAGGATGCCCTCTGTATGTACTTTACTCTTACAGTATGTCACTCTTCCATTCAGATTGCCTCTTCTATCGTACAAGTTGCAATCAGAGATCATCTCAATTTGGATATTCAGTCAATTGTCAGTTCTTTTCTCCCTTGTACGAGATTGTTCTTTATCAGTTGGCTAAATACAATGGCCCAGTTCGATTGATAAGAAGAATGCAAGAGGAGATAATTATCACTTGTGAACAGGGAACTGATGAAGAGAGGTGAATGGAAGGGGAAGGGACTCATCCAAGGGGAAACATTCAGAAGGGCCAGTAATAGGGCCAATCTTCTACTCAAGAGACTCATTCAAAAGAGACATGAGGAGATTGTCAATGGATTGTCACACAAGGTGGGTAGACAGAAGTTGATGGGGGCGAGTATTGATTGATTGAAGGTTGATGGTTGGTTGGCAATGACTCCTACAGAGAGAATTATGTCCAAAGGACTTGCATCGAGTGCCAATGATGAAGTGGTGAGTGAAATGTGTTATTCTTGTTTGATTCATTGATTGTCAGATTCGTACAAGTCGTATATACAAACTATGTGAACAGTATCTCGTCGACTTTGATGCCAATCATGTAACTCCACTCTCAAGTATCCCACTTATGACATTCTATTTTTCTCTTTTCTTTTCAGGCCAATATTTCAATCTTCCAACTCCAATTCCTCCATATAATATGTGATTCTGAATCATCTAACCTATTCACATATCATGTGTATAAGGCCGGTGCGTTTATTTTTTTTAGTTTGGGACAAGCACTTTCCGATTGTCCCATCTTTTTTTAGACAATTTAGAACCTGAAAAAATCCCGATTTCCAAAACAGATGCCACCGTATTAGACGATTTCACAATAGGTACAAAAAGGGTGGGATCGGAAGGTTCATGCCCAAAAACCCCAAAAAATAGATGAACCGTCTGTATATTACCATAATTCGTTCAATAGTTATATTTATTGATTTGCGTGCCAAATATGCACTCATTTACTTTTCGGTGTAAATTATTTTCTTTTCTAATAATTGATAATCTAGTGTGGATTATGAATCCTAGTTTTCAGTTCTTAGCTCGTAGCATTCACTAAACAATTTATTTATGGCCATTCTTTGCTGCCAAATGTGCAATGGAATACAGGACTGACACTATTTTAGTATTTATTCTGTCAAATGTGTATTAAGCAACTGTTGAATTGTGCCAACACAATAAATAATACGATTCAAGGCAAATATGACCAAATGTATTTGGTATGCGGTAAGATTGTTCATTTGGATGGAACGGTTGTGAGATGAATATGAAGTTTAGTGAGTACATGTAAATGATAAGAGAGTGGAGTATCATCTCTTATTGAAGGAAGTTTCTACAATCAATCATTTCATTCACTTTCCCTCTCATTTACTCACTGCATATCTTTCATTGACTGTCCTTTGAAGTCTCAATAATTCTTCATAACTGTCAACTGCATTCGCCCCATTCAACATTCTGGCAGTCAATTGGAATGCCCATTGCTCAATTCTTCTCTTATTCCATTCACATTCCCCTTTCTCACTTGGCACTTTGCCAATTCTTCACTTCGTTCCTTTCCTATCTTACCCAATGATGCAGTCTCCATTGTGATTGCCTCTTGATACAGTAATCTGTACTCAACGGGAAGAGTCTGTAAGGGGATTCCTCGCGTGGTCGTTCAGTCCTTCTCCTCACTTGTGTCCAATATGGTAATGATGGATCAAGTTGACTTCTCCATGCAGCGAGTAGTGATGACATAGACCATTCAAGTGTAAGTAGTCTCATTCCTTCCTGTACTTGTCTCCTTCTTCCCCTTTCCTTCTATTGTCATACCTGTAGTCTCATAATACTTTCATTGTTACATCCCATAGGAGGAGTGATTCTTAGTGCATTCAATGCCTATTACATCTCTTCCCTTCCTTCTTCTTCTTCTTCTTCTTCTCACCTTTCCTACATGTCCCTTCACGAGACCACTAAACTTACTCCAATTCGCATCGTCTATTCGTAGTTTCCTTGCACAGAATGCATGTCCAACAGCCAATGCAAGGGGACTCAAAGTACAAGAAGAGTGAACGACCCCGCGAGGATTCCTTACTTATTCAGAAGTTCCGGTGGAATACGACGTACAATTGTGTAGTGTGACTTGGCCTGAAGAGTAAGTTGGTAGGATTCCTCACGGGGTCGTTTACCTGTTCTCCTTTGTCCGCTCTCCATAAGAGACCACAAGTGAGAAGATGAGCCCACCATGTACAGATGGGATCACCCGGGATGGAAGATTCATCTAATGGAGTAGAAGAAGAAGAAGAAGAAGAAGAGGAAGTGCAAAGGGAAAGAAGAAGCTAAAGAGAAGAATGAAAAGGGAATAGACTAATCATTATACTTGACTACTATCAACGATATCCAATGCTGAATAGAATACACTTCCAGCTGGATTCGGAACTCGAAGAGAAGATAATAGAACATTCATCAAATGCACTTTGAATGCTGCTCTGATACGATCAATAGCGAGTCCTGAAGGGAAATGATTACGGTAGGAAGGAGGGAATGACGACCTGTGGCGGGAGTACAAAAGAGTCCGGAGGAAGAAGGAGATGGACAATCTTCGAGGGATAAACGAAGACGGATAGGATCAGAACAGAACTTGCGGGCAATTGGATGAAAGAGAAAATGAAGAGAGGCTACCTGAAGGGGATACTGTAGTGACATTCAGATAAGCAATCTCATTATGTTTAATCAAGTAACTTGATGCTACCCTCAAAGATTTAGGCCTGTAGAAATCGTTTCATTGAAAGAAAAGAGCGCCGTGGACATTTGCGAAATAATGGTGAAATGTATATTGGGACGTCCTTTCTTGTGGGAACACTTTGTATAATGAAAGGGGAACTGACTGAAGATACAGGAGACCTCCTTACGTGCCTTCTACTTCTTCTAAGGAAATATGAATGAAGTACTGGAGAAATGAATGAAGGAAGGGAAAGACGACAACTGAGAAGAGAGGAATGAAGGGAAATGAGTGAATGAATAGTACCGAATAGCAGCTGCCATGAATATATGAGCAAGAGTTGAATGGGGAAGACCATCTGTGGATGCACCTGAACGAAATGAAAAGGGAGAAGGAAAGGGGAAAGGACCTGCTGATTCAGCCAGATTAACAGATGAAAGTGCAAGATAGAGTCCCCTGAGGGCAGTTGGAGGGGGAAGATGTGAATGAAGACCAAATAGATCCAATTGATTCAATTGATGATAGATGATTGCTGTGTGTGCATGTGACTTACACACAACTGTCATTGGTTTCCTTTCATCTCTTCAAATATTCCATTCTTCTCTTCTCTTTCCCTTCGTACCTTCTTCTTCTTGCAAACCATCGTCCAATCCACAATCCATTCAATAAATGTCTCATCACTTGCCATGTCACTGCCATTCCTTCATCCAATTGAGTATACGGTAATGGTCTGTCCAGTATCTGACCCACATCATGTCCCACTTACTCCCTACAGTATCCCAACCTGTAAACACTCGACGAGTTGTCTGTGTGCCTCCTTTCTGTTCTCTCCTTCCAATGCATTGATTGCTTGTTTTCTTGTAGCAAGGAATGCAGCCCATGTCCTTGATTTGAAGTCATGAACAGGTTCTCCGTATACGAGAAGACGAGTGAGAACACAACTGAATGGAAGGAGGAGGGAAAGGGAAGGGGAGGAGGACTCACAATACAATGACTATGTTGACAAACCACACGAAACAAGTCCTTCCTACACTCTCATGCCAATCATTCTCTCTTGAATATGAAGGGTCAAATGCCATCTGAAGGGATTCACTTCAATGGTTGACAGAATCCAGTTATGTTTCATTGGTCCTATATCTCGAAAGTTTCGTGAAACATAACCAAATTCGCAAGGAAATTAACTGTAAGAGACTTACAGATTGAAGTGTTCGTGCAGTGAAATGAGAATTGGAAGAAGAAGAAGGAGAAGAAGAAGGAGAAGAAGGAGAAGAAGGAGAAGTGAGTGAGGATAGAGGATTCCATACAAGAAGAGCGAACATTATGACACAAAGGGATATACGACCCTTGAATGAAATGGGATTGAATGAAGAGAAAAGACAATTCAACCTGGTCCATCATACGAGATCTTTTATGACGAGGAGCTGAGGAATGAGATGATACTGGAGATGTCTAAAGGGAATGAATGAGAATGGAAGTAGAAGAGAAGACAAATACTTGAGTTGAGGGTGAAGTTGTCAGAGACAATGGAGATGTTGATCCTGTGGGAGATAATTGTCTTTTAGTGAATACAAATGAAGTCTAAAAGGAGAATGATACTTTGATTCAATCCCCTTCCAACCTCTATTCCATTATCACTGCATAGTCTTGTGAGTGTTGTAACCTAATAGTCATCCTCCCTTTCCTCCTTCCTCTCCCCCTTTCTACCTGTCCATTTAATTCTCTATTCTTCCCTTCCAACTCTTCAATATATTCAATTGCCCTCCTTAGTGTTGCTGATTTGCTCATCTGAACTTCCTGAGAGAATAAAAAATGAAAAGGAAAGAGAATGAATACCTTCGCTCCTCCTGACATCATCTGTTTCAACATCTCAAATCAATCAATAAAACAACCAAAGAAGGAAGAAATCACCTGAATTCTATCATTGATTGAACATCTGTACTTCTTTTCTATGAGATTATGAGCTGTTCTTCTTTCGGGTTTATGAGGAATTCTTTCATTTGAGGATCGACGATTAATCTGTGAATGAGAATCGAATACAACAGTGAATGGACCTCTTACACTTCTCGTTTCATCTTCTTCTTCATCGTCTTCTTCATAATCTGATTCCATTGAAACTATTTCTTTTCTCAAATAACAACTTTTAGAATGATTGTCATTGTTTCCAGAGTGAAAGTCAAGGACCCCATGGACATCTGCGCCATAAAGGTGAAGTGGGTAGTTGATCCGTGAACTTATGGCACATCTGTTCATTTCACTATTATGGCGCAAATGCCCATGGCTCCCTTGTCTATCACCCTATTTCCACACCAGAGGTCTTGTCATTTTGAATTTATAGATCACTTTAAAATAGATAATAATACAAAAAATCCGAGATTCTATTAGCCAAAATTCGTCCTACTACATATTTATTAATTATTTATTATAATGTGGTTGTTAAAATGTAGAGAATATAAGTTGAACCTCGAGGATGAAGGAATGGGTGAAATGAACGGAGAAACTTCCTTCGTCACTCTCGTTGCAACTCCAGATGGTCGAATTCTTCATGCAATATTATCTCTCTCTTCACATTAGGATTCAAAGTATATTTCTCATTCCTCTAGTCCCAGGGGAGAATACAAGTATGACAAATGTACTTATTATTCGTTTAAGCTCTACAAATTCTAACCTGGATGATATCTTTTCCTTCTCTGGAATGACTTGTTCAACTCCTTCTTTTAATCTTTCCACTTCAGAAGGAGTTAATGATATGAGTAACTTAAGTAATTGATCCTTTGTTGCTTTTGGTTCATCGTCTTCCTTCTTTATTATCAATTCTTTCTGTCCTCAATGTTATTCTTCCTATTCATTCTCATTCTCTTCTCACTTATATCAATTCCTGGTCTTTCCATCAATTTCCTTTCCAGAGGTGTTAACAATGTTGCCATTTCAGTATCCTTCTTTTGTGAATTAGGAGGAGGGTAGAATGAAGGGGGCGTGGTCTGAATAGAATGATGAAGCGACATCGTCATTCTACAATACCGTATCCTCTGAGGGTCTTAATTGTGGAAGCATTCTGGCAGTTGGACTGAGCATTCCATCAGAGAATGTTGGAGGGGAGAACTTGAGGGAATAACTAAAGAAAGAAAGAATGAAAAGGAAGGAATGAAAGATACTAACGGATCAAGAACAGGTGCAATACATTGGGAATAGAAAAGGGGAGGTTGCACGGATACTTCCTATAATTGTATTGAGGGAATGAAAGACAAGACAAATGACCTGTTTGAGTTGGGATTGGAAGTATAATTGGGATGTATCCATTGGATATTGAGGAGATGAATTGTATTGGGATGAATGAGCAACAACTGATCTGATATGAATGTATTGTTTGAGAGAATACAAGTATTCTCACTGATGCATATAAGCAGATGGTGGAGTACTTGCTGAGTAATGATGAGAGGAAGAAGGGCCCATTGAGGTATCCATTGATTCCATCTATACTCATAGTCATATTCATTCTTATTCTCTTACCTGTTGATTGTTTCTTGAAGTTGAATTGAGATTTGGATCTGTCAACCCATTAAGAACTTCTGCAAGAGACAAACTTGTTCATTTCTCTCTTCTCTCTCTTTCTCTCTATTGAATCACTCACCGTCCAAGTCAGGATCAAGTGTACGAAATGGATCACTTTGATCAAATGGAGAAAAGTCCATTCCTTAGGCCAATGATCAAATGATAATTCTACAAGAACACGTGAGAATATCAGTGAGTGTATTGATCGGAGGTAAGACTATACATTCTAGTCAATAAGGAGTGATTGGAGGAAGAGAACAAGCGAGAAGGTAATGAAGGTCGAATCGAGAATAGACAATAAACTGCCAAAGAGAAGAGAAAAAGAGAAATGAGAGTAGAAGATAAGAATATGAGTAGATAGTGTGGTCTTGTAAGGAATAGAGAGGAGACCGTCTCGAATGAAAGATGTTCTTCACGTGTACAGTATCAGCCAGACATATCATAAATACGATCTATTGGTGGAACATTGATGGATTACTGGCAAACATCAAATTCATTCAATAGTCTTCAGCACAAAGTACAAGTCGGCGATGAAAACTACAGTAGCGAAGACAAATCCGACGATGAGACGAACTTCTTGAGAAGTACCAGGATGAGTGTACCTGAATACAAACCAAACCGTAGTATTCAATTTGATCCTCACTGTAAGCCCAGAAATCCAAAGACGAAGGCAGCGCATACAGTAATCACCACATTGAGAATGACAGTCAGTCGTCTATTCACAGTTCTTATATCGTCAGCGAACGAATTATTGTGTTGTGGATAGGAATCCACATGCTTCTGGAAAATTAACAAATATATGCTTCTGTCTCCCTTCACACCTCCATCCATCTCTTCTCATCCAATTTATCTTTCAACTTCCTTGTCCTCTCTCGAAATTCTTCTGTAGACCTCCATTTTTCCACCTCCCTTTCTTTCACTTGCAAGCACAAGAGAAAAGCAGTCAATCTCACATCATCTTCACTCTGTGAAGCGGCCATTTCCTAACATAAACCAACAAATCACTGTCATTGCACCAAACATCTGTAACCTCAACAACGTCGAAATTGATCTCCGACTTATGAAGCCCTGATTGTATCCACTCGTCATTTGAAACGAAAATAGCCATAACCTCTAACACATTCAGAAGTATTGAAACGAGATAGTATGAGATAACAGGTTCTTGGCTATTACACCATTCAATGTCCCCTTCCACACAAATAAAGAAAACAACGTTTCATTAGGAAACACCAACAAAAAACAGATGAGACTCCTTTACTCCTGGATGACAGTCTTCTCAGAGACGTACACTCCGTCAAGGAACTTTCGGATATCCTTGTTCTTCACAGTCGTCGATTGTTGGATGCGGGCAGCAGCCTTAACATTTTCAGTATTATTGAGAAACCATTAGAAATCATGCTACCTGTGATACAAGCTGAATGTCATTTCCATCGACAATAAGTTCGTCCTTCTGGGCGGTGGACATCACAGCGCTCACACCTTCTGGGAGAGGCACACGGCGGATAATCTTCTCGCCGAGGAAGTTACGGATCTCAATGTACATAAATTTCATAAAAATTTATGACTTTGTACTTCGATTGTCTTTCCCTTATCCTGAATAGAGATGTTGATGGGGAAGTGAGCGTACACAGAGCGCATCTTGTAACGGTATCCCTTGGTTACTCCCTTGATGAGATTCTCAATGTGCGAGCACACAGTTCGGATGGCGGAGATCTCCTTGCGGTTTCCAAACCTGAAAGATATTTAATTATAAACGGGTGCTACGCCCAGAAGCAAATTGAACCAATAGCAACCGCACCACTTTCGGACGCGGAGCTGATTCTTGTTGACTCGCTCCATCTCCATGTGGAGGTGGCGGAAGTCCCTCTTGAGGGCTCCACGAGGGCCCACTACGTGAACAATTCTGTTTTTCACCGTGAAGGTGACTCCCTCCGGGAATGTAACAGTGTCGGAAGTTTCGATCTGCTTCATTATACCCTAAAAAGGTCAAATAAAATATTAGAAACCGACAGCAATTAAAAGAACAGACTCTACGAGTTGGGAATCCAGCAAGAAGTCATGTACGGACCGCAGATCGTAACGCATGGAACGGGAGGTTCTCGAGAAACTCCCAGGAAGTTTTTCGAACTTTACTTTTCACTGGTATAATATTCCATCATGTTACATCAACAGATGAAGCGTGTTCAATTTGGCCGCAAAACTTCCCATATTGTCAAAAATATGCAACTATATCGCAGGAAGAAACTGCAGGACAATTAGCCTTTTTCGGATAAAAATCTCCTTTCGCCTGCGATTAACTTGCACATTTCTTTTAAAAATGTTAAAAAAAATTATTTGTCGTCCGACGGTACGCATTTTGTTTGTTGATTGAGAGGTGAAAAATTTACGCAGTTTAAAAGTATATCTGAGAAAATAGCGCACCCCGGGAGGTTCGAGAGCCTGCCGCTCCTTGCAGGACTTCCTACAGAATTCACAACATATAGAGGAAAGCTACGGTCTACATCAGGGAACAATTGAAACATATTAGAACAGCGTAAAAATTCAAGTCAAAAAAGTTTTCTCTACGAACACGGAAAACGGGGAATTTAACATCGCTGAGTATACGCCGCAAGGTTAAGAGCTGACACGCAGCGTAACTGAATCAGGGAATATGAAATTGTTGATCGCAAAGTGCGTTCTTTTTCTTTTCTTGGCGAATTTTCTTCGGCTCACCGGAACATATCCAGCTCGTATATTAGGTTCATTTTGTTGTTGGATCTGTCCTGAATAATGAAGCCGAAAAGAAAGGTAAGAATTTTCTTCTTAATCTGTTCTTCCCATGTCGGTGTTAGTAACTAACCGTACAGTCTGAATTTAAAAGTGTTTTCAGCATTCTGAAAGTTGATATAATAAATGCATACAATTCAGAATCAAGTTGGCGCTTCCACTGTTTACATCTCTAGAAGAAGAGCCTTGAAAAAACTTCAACTTGCTCTGCACGACTTCAGGCGACTTTGCATTCTTAAGGGAGTATATCCCCATGAGCCGCATAACCGCAAGAAGGTTGTATTTTTTCTAATAGTGTTGCGAAGGATATTGGAAAAATTTAGGTGCAAAAAGGCAGCACCGAAAACAAAATTTTCTACTTTGCGAAAGACATCAATTTTCTTGCTCAGGAGCCCATAATCAACCAGTTCAGAGAATACAAGGTAGTTCTTTGTGTGTTGCAAGCATTCATGATTTTTTTGTAGATTTTCCTGCGCAAATTGAACAAAGCGAAGGCGAAGAGGCAGAAAGAAAAATATGACAAGATTCTTGAAAGGAAGCCGGAATATCAGTTGGACCGAATAGTCAAAGAGGTCGCAGCGGTTTTTCACTACAACAAATTATCGCTCCTTGTTTTAGCGCTATCCGACATTCCAGTCTGCAATTCGTGAATTGGATGACGCATTGTGCCTTTCTTTCATCTTTGCTAAATTCCCGAGAACCAAGCTGATCAGGGTATTTTAGCGATTATTTATACACTGTAACGAGATTCTTTAGACGAAGGTTATTAACGATTGCCAACGCTTGACAGCAGAATTCATGCACTATGTCATCGAATCTCGTGCTCTCACGAACACTTTTGTTTCCATTAAGGTGAACACTTTGAAATTCTTAATAACTATTTTTTTGTAGGGAATATACTATCAGGCAGAAATTCATGGAGAAAAAGTAACTTGGATAGTCGCTCATGAGCGGGGCCTTCCTCATGTTTCCAGTTTGTCTTAGTAGTTGAAATATATATATTATTTGACTGCTATAGATGTCGACTTTAATGTGCTGTCGACGTTTGCTGAGTTCTACGTGGCGATGCTCTCATTTGTCAATTTCCGCCTCTTCCAATCATTCGGTCTCTACTATCCACCACAAATAGCAACTGGAGAGCAGACTGTGTCTGTTGAAGGTGGAGGTACGCTACTTATACATGTTTATGTCTGATTGTGTCTTCAACCTCCGATTCTGTCCTCCTTCCTAACGTGTTCTTACATTGCAGAGGATGAAGATGACGATGAAATTCAAGAGACTGTCTTTTCCCTCGCCAAGCCACTTGCCAAAAGGCCCGATGCGGAGGTTGTTATTTTTTAAATGAAAGTCAATATTAATTATTTAAATATATGGTTTTGATACTGCATATAAGACATCTTCTGTAAGGGTGGACCACCCCTTTGCACTGTTTCTCAACTTTAGGTCTCCGAATTGGCTGAATGCTTAGTTTTAGGGTAAATCGACCCCGCATATCACGAATCTGAGGTACATTTGACATGAAAATTTTTCGTTGCCTTAGGGCATGAGAAAAATCACCAAAAATCGTTAAAAAAATCCGATCTGTACAATTGATGTGGCGTTCAAAATCGGGTCCCTAGGACATATATCGATATTAAAATGATACCTGTAACTTCATTTTGAAGCTCATTTTCAGCCCATTGAAGTTTTCAAACGGCCATCCTGAAAATTTTTTGCACTAACGACGCTGAAACGACTTCATTTTTGGAATCTACGCACTCGATTACACCAAATATGTGAATTTCAGCCAAATATGAGGTGACTGTTTTGCTCCACAGTAGTGAGATTTTGCTCATTTCGTGGGCATAGTCGTTTTTTTCGCGCGCGCTCCTCTACCTACCATCCCTCTCCCTATCATCCCTCTCCCTACCACTGTCAACGCATATTCTTGTGCTGCAATGACTAAAACTTATACTACGGACTGACACCAAGAGACACTTGCGCTGACAGGGGTAGGTAGAGAAGCGCGCGCGAAAAAACGACAATGTCCACGAAATGAGCAAAATCTCGCTACTGTCGAGCAAAACAGTCGCCTCCGATTTGGCTGAAATTCGCATATTTGGTGTAATCAAGTGCGTAGATTCCAAAAATGATGTCATTTCAGCGTCGTTAAACAAAATTTCAGGATGGCCGTTTGAAAACTTGGGCTGAAAATGAGCTTCAAAATGAAGTTACAGGTATCATTTTAATATCGATATATGTCCTAGGGACCCGAATTTGAACGCCACATCAATTGTACAGATCGGATTTTTTAAAACGATTTTTGGTGATTTTTCGGATTTTTCTCATGCCCTGAGGCAACGAAAATTTTTCATGTCAAATGGACCTCAGATTCGTGATCTACGGGGTCGATTTACCCTAAAACTAAGCTTTCAGCCAATTCGGAGACCTAAAGTTGAGAAACTGTTCACATGATATGCCTAGGAGGTCAGTCTTACAGAAGATGTCTTATATAAGAGACATCTTCTGTAAGAGTGGACCTCCCAAGCAAAACCCTTGCACAGTTTCTCAACTTTCTCAACAAATGGGCTGAAAACTCGATTTTAGGGTAAATCGACCCCGTAGATCACGAATCTGAGGTCCGTTTGACATGATAAATTTCGCTGCCTTAGGGCATGAACAAAATCCGAAAATTCGTCAAAAATTGGACAAAAATCCAATCAGTACAATCGATAGGGCATTCCGATTCTGGTCCCTAGAACACATAATGGTATAAATATGAGACCTGTAGCTTCATTGTAAAGCCCATTTTGAGCCCATTAAATTGTTCAAACGGCTGTCGTGTAAATTTTTTGCACTAACATCAACGA
>JACMIF010000649.1:0-15419 GCA_014805445.1 Diplogasteroides magnus | reverse complement strand
TTCTCGTGATTTTGAATAGTTATAAAGGAGCCACAAAGGCAGATTGTTTTGCATGCACTTTACGGGATCACTTCTCTCCATTCCCATTGTCAGAGTAGACCGCTCTGACTACGAGAAAGTATGGGAATGGAGTGAAGAGATCCCGTAAAGTGCATGCAAAACAATCTCCCTTTGTGGCTCCTTTAAAGAGCAATATAAAGATGATATCTTGCAGTTTAGTTTACATGAATAATGTGCATCAGTTTCCCATACTTTTAATCAAAAAATTCCGCGAAGAAGAACAATGATGTCAAATTCAATCTAATACCTCATAATAACTTGTAGGCTTCCTTGACGCTTTCCTTTCTTCAACAACAGAGACAGTTGGCTGAACACTTGCATTTTTAGAAAATAGTTCTTCGTAAATTTACCTTGCTACTAATAGAGATTCGCTGTTGCAAAATTTCATCGTTGGGATACTCCTGAAAAATAACAGTAAATTTCTGAGTTGCTGTGTCCCACAAGAGACCGCCATTATTTTTTTGCAGAATTTCACATGCGAAATAACTGTCAATGCTAAGTAAATAACGGAAGTCTAATTGGATAGGTTTTTGCCAGGACGAAAGTGAACAGTATCATGAAAATTTGTGCAAGAATGATGACGTAGGCAATCGAGTCGTGATATGAAGGCGCTTTTGTCCATTTCTCAATTTTGGCGCAAGTGCCTATGACGCTCACTCGCTTCGTGCGTAACAAACTGACACTCTGTGCTCGTTGCCTCGATGGTCTGTCCATCGAAGTGGATGGTGTCTCCGCGAAGGAAAACCGCAGACGACGAGTCTTGGCCTTCTTTCGCTCAGCCTGCATCTGAAAATGACATGGCGAGATAGCAGTTTTTTCGGTCCTAAAATCCCTTCCACCGTAACTCCATGCCACAAGCTATAATTATTCACAGGGCGGATTCGGTGTTGATAAGACTACATATTTCAAGAAGATAAGGTCAGCGCTAAACGTCTATTTCTGACCTTGAAATCGGGTAGATCAGGCAGAGAGGAGTTCCTCTTCTTCCAATTCATATTCAGAGGCGGTGATTCGAGGAGAATGCCTGGTGGGGCCTAGTAAAAGTAGCTTCAGCTCGAGGAATTTCAGCCATTTGCTCACTTTCAGTTCTTCCACGTCGATAATTACAGCTTCTGGTGTTTTCCCAATTCCCTGAACGGAAAACTTAGCTAGGATATAAATCGTTTTTAATTACGTAAATTAAATTGAAAAAGTTTAATATCTTACACTTTCAATATCAATGCTGCCGCCTCGTTCCCTTCCCATCGTTTCTACATTTCCGCTCGCCGTAGCTCTTTCAAGGTTCCAGTTAGCTGTTGTTTCTGGATCTTGAGATGCAGAATCTTAAAACCCAAATTGAAACTTAATTTCACTATCGTAAACGCACTGGGTGTGCTGATATACATGCTGAATTGCATACGCATCTCGTTTTCTTCTTTAGGCACAGCAGCCGGTGCTGATGTGAGTACCTGCAAATGGTTCTCTTATGAACTTCTGAAAAATTCCCTTTCGAACCTAATATGTATTGTTAGACTACCTACTTTGCAACACCATATATACAACTTTTAAACGCGCATAGGAAAAGAATTAATACCTATCATAAAATGTCTCACACTTTCAATATCATTACTGGTGCCTCGCTTCCATCCCATCATTGGTCCATTTCCATTCGTCGTAGCCCTTTCTACATTTTCGTTAGCTGTTGTCACTGGAGAAATATGTGGTTGTTGAGGAGCAGGACCTTACAATTCAAATTGAAACTGAATTGAACTGTCGTAAAAATCTCACTGGGTCTGCTGATATAGTTACTGAAGCGCATAGGCATCTCGTTGTCCTGTTTAGGCACAGTAGACGGTTCTGATGTGAGTACCTGAAAATAATTCTCTTCCGAATAATCTTCTGAATAATTCAACTATTAATTTCAGGTAGTTTAACTATTGTTTAGCATTTGTT
This sequence comes from Diplogasteroides magnus, assembly GCA_014805445.1. Classification (NCBI taxonomy): domain Eukaryota; kingdom Metazoa; phylum Nematoda; class Chromadorea; order Rhabditida; family Diplogasteroididae; genus Diplogasteroides; species Diplogasteroides magnus. Next base: position 13,427 of record JACMIF010000649.1, on the reverse strand, counting down.
TCAACGCTACCAAATATTTGAAGGTTGACCATTTATGAAGCAAAATCGAGAAAAATAAGCACTCTAACCTATTTTCAATCTAATGCTACCTGCAGTGGTTCGGTGATTAAAGAATAAATTGTTTTTGACTACCTGTCTGCTTTTGTGGAAGGGCGAGTACCGATACATCTTTCACTCGACAAAAACGCTTGTTTCCAAGCAGTGGACAGACAAGACAAAGAACTGCGGTAACGACCGAAAGACTGGTGAATCAATGGACAGGGAAGAGACACAAAGAAGGGGTTGAGGCAGATGAGTAGCTGTGAAGTGGGGACTCAACCTCCCTGATAAGGAGGCGCTTATGACGGGAGAATAAGGGTCGGAGATAAAGAGCGTTGAAGAGAGGAATATGAAAAATATATGGGCGAATTTCAGTCCCTAATGAAACGATTTTGAATGCCTTCTAGCCCCCTTCTCCAAATGTATCTATGAAAAAATGTATTTAAAACGCATTAATAATCGATTTTTCTGGCTTGCACTTTGTCGGAAGAAGTGCACAACGTTATCATCATTGGTATCAAACACAACGAGTTTATTTTTCGCATCAAGCGAATTCGGATTCACTATTCTTTTATGGGATTTGAATGCTTGGCAAAAAATTTGATTTTGATAAATTTGCATGCCTTTTAAAATCATTTTCCCATATGTGTGCCGTTGAAAGTCAGTGACAAAAATGGTTAACAGTTTTGCTATCCCACCTATAAAAGATTTTTTCCTATGGGCTATGAAATAGCTCTTAGAACTTTTATAGATGGCTGGGTTATTTTCGGGCCGAATTTACTAGAGAAGACTGTAGGGAACGCATTTCGCAAATTATGAACTCGCTAATCTCCACTGAGTGGTTGTCTATCGAAGTGAGAGACGACCGCTCCGACGAGATTGGCAAGGCTAGAATTTCTAAAAATGCGTCCGTTCCCTAAATCACTGACCCATTGCATGTGTACTATTGCCAACTGTAATCCCATGTGTACTACTGCTTCTAAATCGGTAATAAAATGCTTTTCTCATTCGTCTAATTTCCTTGGAGCTGTTGTCTCTACGTTCGATAGACAATCGCTCCCAGTCGATTAGATGAATGAGAAATGCACTCTACTTCCCCATTTCTAAACCATAATGTGTACTATTGTGTCCATCTGTCATGTGGCTGATTCACGCTTCTTCTTTCTTCTGCGAATCCTCTCTCACAACAGCGTTCGGCCGCTGTGTAATGTGTGTATTTGCTTCGCATTCACTCCGTCGATTTTTCAATATACGAGTGCCCTTACGTTTATGCATTTCTAATCCATTCCTCGCGCTTGCATAATTGTATCAGCACTGTTGGGCGGGTTGGAACTGATCAGTTGCTCCAAATTTTTGAAATCGTTTTTGAATGTTTTTTTCTTCTTCTGGAATTGCAACGGCACGCAGAGCTCGAAAAGTAGAGAGTGTGCTCGTATGTTTGGTGTCAATGTAAGAAGAAGCGAAAGGTGGTAACCCGCCCCCGTGAAGAGGTCAATTCACTTGTTCTCCATTGATAAGAGTTGACTTCGACTTCATCTCTCCTCCCCTCCTCCCTCTTCTCTCTCTTCGTCTGCTAACCTCCACCAAATGGTTCATTAGCCCACCAAGTTACCTACATACTTCAAATGGGAGTAAAAGTAGCGGCTAATCCTTTCTATTTGCTGCTCGACTTCCGATTGAACGAGTTTTTGCCCCAATTCATTTCCGTTCCAAACCAATGAGATTGCTTCCAACTTCGTCGGTTCTCTGAGAACAACAAGAAAACTTCTGTATCATAATCGAATACCGATTGTAATTTGTAGGCTGTCGAGTTTTCCAATCGCGATGATCATTTCTCCTATCCGTAAGGGTTACTGAATCGGTAGCAAAGTGGCATTTCTCTTTCATCTTAACACCACGAATCAGTTGTTTAGGTAGAGACAACGGTTCCGAGGGGATTAGACGAATGAGAAACGCACTTGACTACCGGTTTAGAAACCCCAGTGCTCATTTCTCTTATCGTCGGCTCCTCTTAGATAGATCCCATTATTCATAATTTCCGGTGTTTCTTGCGCTTTTCCTCACATTTGATTCCGAATAGCGTTGGCGATCAGATCAACTATATGTATACGAGATCAGTTATGTTTCACAAAAGGCATATACCTGTAGTATAGAGGACTACTGATGCATAATCGAATTCGCACACAAACTGCCAACCGATAGAACACGGGTTTGTGTCAGTAGAAGGAAGTGACCGGTCACAAAAGTAACCGCAACTTGTCTTCAACTCTTCTTATGTTCTTCTCCATTAGACAGTTTGCTATTCGATTGACTTCTCTCGAGTATGATTCATGCAAACGCGACGCTGGAACACACAAAAAGCTGCGATTTCTGGTCAGAGAAAAGAGCGTCATGGAGCCGCAATTATGAATTGGACAGATGCTCCAATCTTCTCATTATTTTCACAACACGAGTGTGTATTTCATTATTTTCTACCATGATGCTCTTGAGTTTCGCCCGCGTTTTCGCAAACAATTTTATAATCATCGTTCCAGATGACCCAGAAAAGGGATGAGAACAGCAGTTCCAGCGACAAAAAGGCTCCAGCCACGGGTCTCTTCTCTGGGTACTTGCCATTGTATGCCTTTTGCGACAAAGTCGACGCACAGGTCAGTCCATCTGCAAACAACTCTGTTATCAATGTTTGTTTTCAGCTAATGTTTACCGGTGTCATATCCGGAATATTTCTAACAGTAATTCCCCCTTTCGTGTGGATAATCATGGGGAAATTCGTTAACGTCGCCGTTCAACACGAGGTTAGTGCTCTGTCGATGAAGATCTCATAAGTTTCCCTTGTAGATCGACAAAATGCTGAATGCATCCCTTCCCAGCAACAGCTTTAATTCCTCCATTTTACATCTTGACAACAATATACAAGAGATAAAGTGAGCTCTTCTTGATCATTAGTAAACACGTTTTCCATTCAGTCACAATGACTCCCAAATTTTCTTCAAATGGTGCCTCATTCTCTCTTCAGTAATGTTCTTCTGTGCATTTTTCCAGGTTCTTTGATTTTTCATTCCTCTTTTATCAACTATTTAGCGTCTTTCCTGGGAGTTCACTGCCATAAGACAGGTCTTCCGAATAAAGAGCGCTTATGTGAAGAAACTTCTACATATGGACGTGTCCTGGTTGGAGAGCAGGCACTCTGGACAAGTTGCCGCCATGTTGCATGAGTAGGTCATTCATCCAATGAAAGACAGCCGCCGTAGTAATCTCCACCTTAAAGTTCGAACTTTCATGAAATGATGACCTTTTACACTGGAAAGATCGTGATTTGCATAATATCTAATTCAAAACGTCAAGCTTTGATTAAACCTCGAGCTTTATGGTGGCAGGACCGTCATGTCCATTTTCGCCGTAATGATGAATTGGACAGATGCACTATCATAGTCATCATGAATATGGCGCAGTTGTCCTTTACCCTATTCTTCATCTAGGACTCATGGTTGATTCAGGCACGCCGACTCAATCCATGCGGGGATATCCGAACACGTTCCACAAGTGAAAATCATGCAGATTGAACTCGCGAAGACAGTCTGTTCAGTCCTTCTACATCATGTCCTACATGTCATTCATCCTGGCACTGTGTCTGTACCTCAAATGGGATGTGACTCTTCTCATGTGCTCAGCTATTCCACTCATGATACTCGTTCGAGTACTCTTCTCCAAGGTAAAAAGATATTTTTCATTAGAATATGACTTCTATCGTCTCTCGAGAACCGACAGGGCAAATCAGAGCGCAGTGAAAGAAATTTCACATATTTCACATATGTTTCCTATTATGCTTTTCAACATTTCCATCCCTGTCGTTTCTTTGTTTGCAGTCTTTTGTCCTGTTTGTTGACATTCAATCACCTGTCAATCATCCCTTGCTCAGAATAGCGTCAATCAACTTCACTATTGGGTTTCTAAAACGGAAAAGTACATTTCTCATTCGTCTACGCTCTGAGGGGCGGTTCTCTCATGTGGCAGACAACCGCTGCTATGAGATTACCTAGATGAATGACAAAAGTACTTTTTCAGTTTTATAAACCCAAATTCAGTGGTATGTCTCCACCATCGACCAGGAAAATCTTCTGGAAAAGAAGATTGCCAATCTCGTATCGGAGACTTTCTCGTGCATCCGAACTGTTATCTCATTTGGAGCACAGAAGCAGACAATTAACAAGTGGGACATGACGAAAGACAAGAATGCCATGGACATTTACTCCATAATGGTGAAAAAGACAGATGCGCCATCAATTCACGATTCAATTGTTGCGCAAATGTGCATGGCGCTCTTGTCTTTTCCTTAAAGCCAATTTCTTGATCTGATAAGGAAGTCCTTTGAGGTTCGAACGCTATTCTATAGAGCATTCTCAACTGGCAGAAGGGAGGACACGGTCGTCGTCAGTGTTCGATTCACTGTGTCAGGTTGGGAGTCCATCGTTGACTTGATTTATCTCATCATGTCGTAGGGTTTCATATTCGCTAGTAAAGTACAGTTCTCATTCGTCTGATTCATTCGGAGTCGTTGTCTATCGCTCGTAGAGATAACCACCCCGCCGAAATGAAACGAATGAAAAATGCACTTTATTGCTGATTTAGAAATCATAACATCTATTATAGGTTCTCCTAACCGAGTTTGTTTTCTCTGTCGCACTCTTCTATGGAGTGTACATGATGGACTCTTCAGAAGCAGGAACACTATGCGCAGTGAGTCTTTCAAGCTCATTCTAAAGTGTAGCGCAGCGCGAAGTCTTTTGTCGTCTGAGTTAGAGGTTGCAGGTTCGATTCTTTATTGTGATTAATTTTTTGCACTTGAAATTTATGCCGCGGCGTTGAAGCGGCTTTCTTTTTGCACAGTGTTTCGGTGTGTAGAGAGAATCGGACATTACAAAAATGCGGGAAAAGTAGCAGGGCACATTTCCAACTCGTTCCCTTTGGCGAAATACAGTATCAATCTTGATCATCGACATTGTTTATGATTGAAATGATGTATATCGATTGAAATTACGGTATTTTTCCGAACTGCCAAACACCTCTCATTATTGGCTCTGTGCCAAATGTCCGGCGGTTAAACGCTGTGTATTACAGCTAGTGATCAACTTCCTCTACATGTGCACATCTTCTATCACAATTGGTTTCCACTTCACAGGAATGAAGTCTGCGAAGATTAATGCTGCACAGGTACGAGTTAGGGATTCTAAATCGGATAGCTTTCCGCCATTCTTCTCAGCAGCGCGGTTGTTTATCGGAAGGTGAGACAACCGCATTGCCTAGAATAATGACGATAAATGTATCGATTTAAATCCTCTAGTTCGAGGCAAGTTGTTTCCTAATCACAAATATGCCAGCTAGTCTTGGCAGAATGAATCCGAAAGTGCATTCCGCCTCTCTGTGCACTCTATCGTGCAGTCGCCTTTGGATCATCAGGACGACTGTGCGATAAAGAGCACAGAGAGGCGAAATGCGCATTGGGATTCCCTCAGCCAACACTGTTGTCTGCAGATGGAAGAGATCCTCAACGAAGCTCCTCTGATCGAGAACGACCCATGTCTGCCGATTCCTGAAAAGAGGGAGAGTCCCTCGGGAAAGGGTAGCATCCGCTTCGACAATGTCTTCTTCTCCTACCCGAGTAGACCGGATGTAGAGGTAAATGTCCACAAAATCAGTATTATTCATGTATACTGAACTGATATACTGAGTACGAACCATATTCCAATTCCCTATGCACTTGCGTGCTATTTCATCGTTTTAAACTATGATTTGGATGGGTTTCGCGCTCAACATATAGCTGCTGACTTTTGACACCGTTTACATGAATAATAGAATATCCCCTTTCCAGGTACTGAAAGGCATCAGCTTCTCAGTAGCTGAGGGCGAGCATCTAGCCATTGTGGGCTCCAGTGGATCGGGAAAGAGTACACTCACTGCATTGCTGTTGAGGTTCTACGACCTCAACCACGGAAAGGTTCGCCCATATTATTTACCACTGACGTCATCACGATCAAACAAACAGATCAACATTCAAATTATGCATAGTAAAGAATAAGGGTCGACTGTCTGACAGCATTGGCGTGTAGTTGTCTCTGACGAATGCTAGACAACTAATCACAAAAGAGAGCGAACAGTGCAAATGCAAATGTGTTTCAAAAATCGGTCTCTATGTAGTAAAGGATAATGTTTTTGTAGATCGAGTTCGGCGACGTCGAGATTAATCGTATGTCGGCAGACGACGTGAGGTCAGAGTGTGCGCTTGTCAGTCAGGAGCCGGTGCTCTTCGATGGAACGATAGGCGACAACATCAGATACGGAAGACTGGATGCTACTCAGGTACCGTAATCCTTTTGGTTCGTATCTCGGTCATTCATGGGGACATTGTCCTGCCGCTGATTGCTTTCCAGTCTAATATAATAGTAGCGCTATCTACAACCTGGCATTGATAAACGTAACTCGATATTTATTTGATACTTTCAGAATGAAATCAACGACGCCGCCCGAAGAGTCGGTGCGTGGTCGTTTATTTCTGCACTTCCTGAAGGAATGCAGACGAGGGTCGGGGACAGGTAATACTGGATGGGAAAGAAAAGGAAACGACGAGAGTTCAGGGGCATGCAACTATCAGGCGGACAGAAGCAACGAGTCGCCATTGCGAGAGCAGTGCTGAGGAGACCAAAGGTAAGTGCTTATTGATAGCCTTCTGAACGAACTGAAGCCATCATAGGCAGCAAAAATTATAATATTCTACAAATAACTAATAATATTAAATTCAGGTGATAGTCTTCGACGAGGCCACGTCTGCACTGGATACAAAACACGAGGAAGAAGTACAGGAGGCACTGGAAGCAGCTGCAAGGGGAATCACAAGCATAACCATAGCTCATCGGTAGGGATCGGAATCCAAACAGAAGTGCTCATTTCTGTCGACTAATTCCCTCGAAGTTGTTGTCTCTCCCACGTGACAGATATCTGCTCCGAGGGAATTAGACGAAAGAAAAGTGCAGTTCTGCTTGGATTCCGTTCCCTACTCATCGGTTTCATCGCCACCATTGCAGTGATAGCAACATTATATTCCAGTCTCTCGACCATCAAGACCGCTGATCGAATCATAGTCCTGGACGATGGAATGATTGTAGAGCAGGGAGCTCCAGATGAACTGCTGGCTAATGAGAACGGACGGTGAGTGCTGAATGATGTCACTGTTTGCAGTCTTCATGATTCTATTAATATTGGGTTTTGTTTCACAGAAAGTATCTCTTCAAATAAATATTTAGGAGCATTGAAACATACACCAAAAGTAGTTAAACGACCAACCATATCTGACCATTCAGAATGTTCCAGCTCTTCAATGCAAAGAAGGAGTGAGTTGAGTGACACAGTTCCTCCTATCTTTTCCCTCTGTGCTTTTTCCTTCTTTCGTACTCTATCCTTGCATGCTCACTATCCTCTGTGGTTGACATTTAGTATGCGAGAATGGATATGTTTCACGAAAGCTATAACTTCGAGATACAGAAGATCAGTGAAACATATCTGAATACGCATCGCTCTCTTTGATTCTATCTCCGATCATTGAGATATTCAGGTTCTATCGCATGTACCATGACCAGGTGCTGGATCAGTTGGCCGCCACTGTACCTCTTCCTCCACCAGGAGCATTGAACTCGGCCATGTCGTTCTCTCCTGCTGATACTACACTGGTAGGTTCCTCTCAATATACTAGTTTAGAATTGAATATAGTTAAGAATATAATGTAACACATGCAAGGAGTGGACTATTGCATTGAATATTTTAAGCATACGATTTCAGGACGCTGAGACCCATCGCCGTGCGTGGAATCGTTCTTCCCTCGGAGCGCACAAGAAGCTAGGAAAGTCCTACTCCGTGAGGAGCAGAGACAGAGAAAAGCTGACCCTGCCTGTTGTGAGCAGGAAGAGGTTGTCTATATACACTGGTCACTCTACTAGACCTGTTCATTCAGATCCATCCGTGCTGACCTCAACTACACGACAAATCAACAGATTGAACTGGCTGACAAGCTGGTGGACGATGTGGTTAGTAAGAGTTGCAAATCAACAAGTTTGTCGTCATTCTGCCCCTTAGCGCGGTCGTATATTAGGGTGGGAGAACACCGTGCTGTGCTGAAGAATTACTCCTATTTTACCGATTTTGAACCCCTGGTGGTTAGGCAATCACTATCCTACTGTATTTTACTGTCTTTTCTAGCAAGATGATGGCGGTCCAACCACCTTCCGTTCTGTCGTTGCACTCGTGAGGAGGTACAGAAGTGGATGGAGTCGATTGGCGGGTTAGCCAAACCATTTGTTCATTTCCGTCTTTTTCTTTCCTAACTATAAGATCGTGGTTTAAATGACAATAATTAAATACAATTTTAAAAAGTGGTCGCACTTTGCATGGAGACCGAACTTTCTCCCAAACTGCACTTCATAGAACAATTTATTTTAAAATTTCTTGCAGCTGCCATTCCCATCACTGCAATTCGATCCGTGTTCCTGCTGCTTATTTGTTTCCAGATCTCAGATGCGATAGAGGTGGGCATTTCACACAATTTCATTTTGGATGTTCTGTTTTCAGATCTTCACCAGCCCCACCAACGATATGAAGAACGATCGTCTCTTACTGATCGGTTCTGTCTACATCGCCTTGATAATCGTGAAGACGGCCTTCGAGGCAGTTGGGGTAGGTACCTTCTAAGGAACACATTTTCGGATATTCGAACCTCCCTAATATCCATCGAGCGGGTGTCTATCGCAGTAAGAGACAACCGCTCCGAGAATTACCGAAAATATGTTCCCTAGTCTCTTCAATAAGTTAACTTCTCCTATTATATGCTTATTTAGCGCTTCCTCATCTCCTCCTATGGAAACGGAATCTCTGCCTTTCTCAGGGTGGAATTGTTCAGATCCATTCTACGGTATTGTACGCTTATTTCTGTAAAGTCATGATGAATTTTCAGACATGGAGCAGCGTTCTTCGACGAGGAACAAAATACTCCAGGCAGACTCACCCATAAAGTGGTCAATGACACCAATACTCTTGGAAAGGTTCCTGGAGACTATAAATGGCAATTTGACTAATTTATGGGATATATTTCAAAGCCACTATATATTTGAAGAAATAAACTCTGTGAAACATAACCCATAAAGTAGTCAAAATGAAGACAGTGTACTAATGACTGATCCACCTCTTCAGCTCCTCTCCTCGAAGATGGACCTCTTCATCCCCGGTGTTGTATGCTCGTTCGCCTCTGTCTTCATCGCTGCTTTCTACAGTTGGAAGTTGACGCTGCTCTGTTCATTCCAAGTAAGAAAAGATTGTGGAAGATCGTAGGGCTTGAATGACTCCAATAATTCTGTTAGTTTATCGTTAGAACACCGTTCCAAGAGTGAAATTTATCCCGCAAAGGGTCGACGAACGATTCCCAACACGAGTGACCAACCTGTTGCAGAAGCTTTAGTTAGACGACAACTCTTCCTTTCAGTTCCCAGCCTATGTCGTCGTTCGCATTATCCAGATTCGTCAGACTGCCAAGCGACAGCGACAGATGCTCGAGGAGGAGCGGAAGGCAGCTAATGTACGATTCTATCCTCCAATGACTCTATTCACCGATTTCCCCTTAACAAATTATTTAATGCCTTTATATTTCGTTTTATTTCTGAAAAGGGAAACTCAACTGCATATACAAAGTTCTTTCAGCTGTCCACAGTCGTACTGACGAATATGAGCACGATCAAGGCATACGGACTGCAGTCTCACTTTATGGAAGTCTTCCAGCAGACACTGCAACCACTCAAGAGGTGTGTTTTATCGTGGGAATGGCCATAATGATGAAAAAAGAGCCATCATCTCACGGCTCTTACGTCCATTCGGTCACAATGGCGTAAATGTCCATGGTGTCTTTCACCTCGTATGAAACTAAGGGAGTCTCTATCAGTGACTTTAGTGCAATTGTCATTCGTCTAATCGCCGCCGAGCTGTTATTTCTCACATGTGATGGATAACAGCTCTGCGGAGATTAGAGAATGGCAATTGCACTAAAATCACTGATAGCGATACCCTACTGAAGCTCTTGTGAACTCTTCCTTCAGTGCGATGAAACGTCAATCACTCGTCTCCGCCTTTGTCTATGCATCCCAGACCTCCTTCATGTACATATTGATCTCTGCCTCGATTGCATTGGGAGACTCTATGCTGAAGAATGGAGAAGTCAACATCTTCAACTTCATACGGTTAGTCTCCCTAATTGGAATTCTAACCACCCACATCTCTTCCGTATATGAGATTTAGATCTAGAAAGAGGTTAGAGAATATGAATATTCATTAGCTATTCCCAAGTATTTCGTCATCGTCCTCATTGACCTCATGCCTTCAGAGTAGTCCTTCTGACCCAGTTCGGATCCATCTTCTGCTCTCAACTGGTGTCTTCCGTAGCTGAGATAAGCAAGGCCAAGGCGGCAGGTGAGAAGTTACTTGCAATTGTTGTTGCAAAATCCGTAGTATAGTGCATTTTTTATTCGTCTCCGGTGAGCTGCTGTGTCTTCTTACAAAAGCTCTGCTGGGATTGGACGAATGAGAAATGCACTATGATTTTAAAACCCTAATTGCAACACAAGGTTAGTGATAGAGTGGAGGTTGTCGGGATGCCGATATTCTTGTGAGGGAGAAGAAAATGGATAAAGGATAAATCACGAAGGGATCGTCTTAATATGATATTATCGGCCACTCTAGTTAGTGATCAATTACAGGCGAAGGCATTCTCTCATCGATTAACGAAAGACCGAGGGAAATGGACAATCTTACTGAGGAGGGACTACGACCGGTATGTTTTCTTTCTTCTGAGAGAGTATGATGAACTTGTCTCTGCAGAAAGTTCGAGGAGACATCTCCATGGAGTCAGTGGAATTCCGCTATCCTACCCGTCCAATCATCCCTGTTCTCAGGAACATCAACTTGCACGTTCGAGAAGGTTTGCTGCTTTGATATCAACAGTGATTTTATACGTTGTCCAGGTGAATCAGTGGCCATCGTCGGTCCTTCTGGCTCTGGCAAATCTTCCATCTTCGCTCTGCTGCAACGAATGTACACGGCTACGAATGGAGAGATTGTGAGAGGTTTTCAGGATTTCGTAGCACAGCGCTAAGTGCTTGCTTGACCTCATAATCAGGATAGGGAAAACTAGCAGAAGTGCATTTTCTGTTGCCTAATTCCCTCGGAGCGGTTATCCCTCACATGAGAGATCCGAAGGAATTGGACGACAGAAAAATACACTTCTGCTTGCTTTCCGTACCGTAGACATAATGAATATAATTAGGGTTGGATCCGTTTGAAGGGACTTTCTTTGCATTCATACAAACGAATTTGACACAGTTGAGTTTCAGAAACTGGACAACGTAAACGTGAAGGCCATCAACCCCGCGTATCTTCGACGAGTCGTCGTCAGCGTTGGGCAGGAGCCCACGCTGTTCTCGTTCACTATCAGGTAATTTTTAAATCGACAGTCTGACCGGCACTTGCAACTGGCTTTATTATGAATAAAAATGGTAATAAAATGTTTTTGCGCAAAAGAAACGGATAGATTCTTCGAATACCATTCATCTATTCGTTCCTTCCTCTCAATCTGAAACCACAATATTCACAGAGAAAACATTGCCTTCGGCTTGATCGGTACCGAAGGCAATCAGGATCGAGTCGAGAACGCAGCCAGAGTGGCCAACATCCACGACTTCATTGTTTCGCTCCCCCAGGTATCACCATTTTCTACTGGCTCTTCAAACTATTTGACTCCATCATTTACATACGGGGCGTAGTATCTACCAATAATGAATTCCCAGTTCCGGGTCAATATTCTCCTCTTTTTAAGGGTTATGACACGGAAGTCGGCGAGTTCGGTGCGCAGCTCTCGGGCGGGCAGAAGCAGAGGATAGCCATCGCAAGGGCAATCATACGGTCAGTTGATGTTTCCACGGTAACGTAACGCTTCCCCATAAATAATTACTATATACAGAGGTTTAAAAAACCTGAAAGACAGTGTTCGTAAGTATTATGTTTCTACAAACGACGCTTTTCATTCAGAGAACCGGCAGTTCTGCTTCTTGACGAGGCCACGGCCGCCCTTGACACCCAGAGTGAGAAAGCAGTACAGACTGCACTGGAGAAGGCAAGCAAGATGTGCACTTGCATACAGAGTCAGTTCATTGCTTCTTGAATTCAGATCGCACATTTCACTCACTATCAGTGCTGAATACTCAGTTTTTGTTCTGACCGTAGCAACTAGTGTGGGCTGATTGGGTAGTAGTGTTCATTTTCGCATCATTCTCTCTTGTTTACCGGTCGTCTTTTCAAGTCGGTTCTCTCGGATATCGGATCTATTCGATTACTCGGGCACCCGAGAAAAGCGGGCTGAAAAGACGACAGGAAAACAAGAGAAATTGAGGCGAAAGTGAACACTACTACCCGATCGGCCAACACTAGTAGCAACTGTATTCCCAATGAGGAATCGAACAATGAGGGGCAAAGGAGCTCTTTCCCAAAAAATCATGATCCTGAAAATTTGATGTTTTCAGTCGCCCATCGTCTCTCCACCATCAGAAACGTGGATCGAATCATCGTCCTGGTCGATGGTGCAATAGCAGAAGAGGGATCTCACCGAGAGTTGATGCAGAAGAAGGGACTCTACTATGAGATGAATCAATCAGCGTGATCAGTCTAGAGGGGCATTAAATCGTTAAATTTACCGTCATTGTTCTCCGGAGCGCGGATGTCCCTGATTTTTGTCGATTTTGAACCCCTAGTCTGGAGTATATTTCACACTAACGCATTCTCATTCTTCTTTATTCTCCACTGACACTATTCGAGTTAGCCATGATCAACTTTGTATAACACAGATCTTCTGATAGACTGAATCATGCCTCCCGACAGCACTTTTGGAAACCCGTATCGAAAATTAATTCCCTGACTAAATCGCCCACGCTGACCACGATGGCGTGCTTCATTTGCCACCAAAGTCGACCATTCATTTTATATGCCTTCAGGGCATTTTTCTTATTTTCTAATTTTTGAAGGATTTTCTTCTCGTTTTGATGCACTGAGGTGGTAGGAGTGATCATGAGGATGTTCAAGACCTGTTTTGAGAGGCGGTTGTATATGGAAATTTTTTGCAAATTGCAAGTTGCAACTTTGTATTGTCTGTCCTGAAAAATATTTGCATTTTGAGCAAAAAATTAACCACTTTTTTGAAATCTCCATAGCAAGAACCATATACAGTAATTTTTCAGGGCGAAAAATATGGGGTTTTCAGCCGCTATGAGCTGAGAACTTATAAAAAATTCTAACCTCGATTCATTTGC
>JACMIF010000648.1:24057-34191 GCA_014805445.1 Diplogasteroides magnus | reverse complement strand
ACAAAAATTTTTATCTCGGCGATACGATCAAGAATCACTATACTCTTATAGGGTTTGGACGCCTAGGAAAAAAGTTAGATTTTTCGAGTCCGCACTTTTCCGATTTTTCCTACCTCTCAATCTAATTTTCAGACATTGAGATATTGATTTTTGAACTCAGCGTGGTCGACTTAGTCAGGTACAAAATTTTTAGATGGGGTTAATTTTTTGCTGTGCCAAGCCTCGTCGGAGAATCTCACTCCAGTGAGATAGTGTCTCTTATAATGATTTGGCGAAAATTTTAACATCTTTTTGTACTGTAAATATTAGGTCGTCGCATAAGTAACTGGCACTTTATTCGAAGTAAATTTTCTCAACCTCGAAGAAAGGCATTGCTATGGTCTATCACATGAAGAGGTCATGCCCCGCTCCTAGCCGGCTCCCCTCACCCTCCCTCTCCGTAGTCACTCCGGCGCGATTTTTCGAAATTGGCAGACACATGATTTTCACACCTCATTTTTAGATTTTTGGGCGCTTTCTTCGTGGATTAGAGATATAATACAACTATCAGCTGATACTTGTAGCCTATCAAACGGACTTCACGCCTGAGGGGGTCTGCTAGCTCACATCTCAATATTCCACGGAGTTGTGGTCGAAAAACCAAAACTATGCGAAAAGTGTCAAAATGTAGTAAGCCATATGTGCTTAAAGAAGCCGTCAGGGGAGATTCTGGGTCAACTATTCTGGAAGCGCAGTGTTGTAGAGCACATTCGATTATGTATGATCCCAATTTTCATATCTCAAAAGTATTTCCTCGCCGCGTTATTGAAATTCAAAGTTGATTTCCCGCGCTTCCCTGGAGCTTCCCTGGAACCGCGCGGGAATTCGAGAAAATGACTCGCGTGACGTCTCGTCACATGCAAATCTTTTGAGTTCGAAACGATAGCTGCACTTTGAAATATTCTATGCAATGGGACATCTCGGTTTACAGCTTCTTTAACAGGGTAAGCGTAGAATAGCTGGAGTATAAAAACTGTAGTTGGAGAGAGAGGGATCCCACTCGACACACGACTACATTAGCCAAACATATGATTTTTGGGTACACTGATTTTGGAATATTTGACAAAATAATTAATAACTTGGCTCGTTCCGACTCTTTCAAGTTCACAAATCGCCGTTTTAGTACTCCAGCTATTCTACGCTTGCTCTGTGCAGCACATGTGGCTAGATGCAGTTTGACAGTTTTTCGTATAGTCTTGGTTTTTCGATCATAACTCCACTGACATTTGAGGTTTGAGCGAAACGGTCCCTCAGGCGTGACGGCCGTTCAATTGGCCACAAGTATCAATTGAAAGTTGGATTTTATCTCTAATCTACGAAAAATGCGGCTAAAAATCCAACAATGTGGCCCGAAAATCATGGGTCTACCAATTTTGAAAAATCGCGCCGGAGTGACTACGGAGAGGGAGGGTGAGGGGGAGCCGGCTAGGAGCGGGACATGACCTCTTCATGTGATAGGCAAACGTCATAGCAGTGCCTTTCTTCGAGGTCTAGAAAATTTACTTTGAATATAGTGCCACTTACTTATGCAACAACCTAGTAATATATTCGTGCACGTATTGGATGTCATCTCTGCGAGTAATTAGAAGAATCATTTCATTTGTATGCAAAAACGGTTTGGTAGTTTATATGCGAAAGCAGTTAAGTTTCATGAACCCTACAAGTAAAAGTTATAAAGTTTCCGTAAAACGTAACAGATCTTGCATACAACTGACAACCCCTTGTTGTTTCGTTCATTTGTCTCACATTCAAATAAAATCATTTCAGCTTTCGAAGGGTTAGGTAAAAATACGATTGAAGAAGCTCACCATTTCCAATCATCGTAAAGATTGGATTGATAATGTGTAGAAGATGCAGGCCTGTTTATATAGGAAACAAGAAACAGCTCGTATAGGGAGCGATTGGAGTGGATGTGTGAATGAAAACAAAGAGGAACATTAGTGCGTGTCACTCGCATCTCTCTGATTACTCTGCGCTCTCTTCTTTACCCACGCTCTCTCGTTCCATTTTCCTTGTCCGTCTCTTCGGTCTCTTCTTTCTAATAGAGCAGTTGCTCTGTCTCAGTCTCCACAGCTGCCAAAAGCACTTCATAGCACCGCTTCCAAATGGCATCTTCAGGCCTCGAAACAAGTCACACAAATCATAACATCTTTATCGGATAAAATAATAGAAATGAAGTGACGAGCACTGATATAGAATAAGGTTTCCATGGAGCTGCTGTCTCATCGAACGATAAACAACCGCTCCAAGTGCATTAGACAAATGAGAAATGCAATTTACAACAGTTTTTGAAACCTTAATCTCGAATGACCAAATCTTAGGGTGTCGCATTCGGCTGAAATTCACATATGTGCGGTAATCGAGTGCGTAGATTCCAAAAATGATGGAATCTCAATGTGCATAATGCAAAAATTTTACACGACTGCAGTTTGAAAAATTCAATGGGCTAAAAATGAGCTTCAAAATGAAGTTCCAGGTCTCATTTTTATATCACCCCTAGGGACCAGAATTTGAATGCCACATCAAATTTACAGATCGGATTTTTCACCTATTTTTGACGAATTTTCGGTTTTATTTCATGCCCAGAGGCAATGAAATAATTTCATGTCAAACGGACCTAATATTCGTGATCTACGGGGTCGGTTTACCCTAAAACCAAGTTTTCAGCCAATTCGGAGACCTAAAGTATAGAAACTGTGCAAAGGAATTGGCCTGGAGGTCCACTCTTACAGAAGATGTCTGATACAACATCAGCAGTGTAAAGATATGAATACGAAAAAAGTATTTCCTAATGTCTAGTTCGCTTTTAGCGGTTGTCCTCCACACGACAACATGATAAACGGTTCTGACGTAATTGGACGAATGAGAAATAATTCATTTCGGCTTCTTCACCGTACCCAACGGATCATTCAATCCTCTGATATTAATTATTATGTTCACGGTTTACATTCACTGTGTTTTAAAATTTAGCAAACAAAAGATTGCGTCAAATGCGAGAACACATTAAATGTTCAATTTGCAGTACGTAGTCAATTCAGTGCAACATTGTCAGATATATGATGTGTATCTACAAATACAGTTGGATTGTAGTTTGTGATGACACACAATCATTTGTTGCAGGGGTAGCCGAATGTTAGGACAGTGTCTGCGTAGTTTATATCGCGAAGAAGGTGCAAATAGTGATTTATCGTGATGGTCGTGAGAAAAGAGTTCCTCAATATCCTCATAGAAAACACATTTTGCTTATCAATCTTACACTATTTTTGCTCTCTGCAATAAATCGACAAGATGTGTAGCTGAATCCATGAAGAACAAGCAAATATACCTTTTCCCTCCAAGGAGGAATAGTTTGCTATTTTTACATTGTTCATACATAGTTTATAGCGTGCATGTCGCACTCAGCAATGTGGAAGAACAGGCTCTTTATTTACACCCTGATCAAAGCGGTCGAATTTATCGCTTGTAGTTTGTGGCTTATGCAGTCATACATACAACGCGGCTGGTACAGTGGCAGTCTTGGCACCTTGCTCACTGGTACTCTACTGATGATATTTGTTGTCTTTTGTGCCTCTTTTGTAGTCTCCCATGATAATGAGCACACTGTAAGCACAAAATAGCATTGATACAGGACCCGAACACAGGTGTTCCAGGCTACAACATTTTTGTGCTTCTATTATGCTTTCCGTTTCATGCTCTTTCTCGTTCCATGAGCTTTAAAGTGTTTCTTGCATGATCAATAGAATCTTGATCGAAAAGCATTTAATTTAATCTTATACAAATCGTATTTCACGTAGCTTTATGCTATTGTCTGCAGTACTGATTGATTAGTATTCTTGATTAGTAGTTCATATAAGATCACTCTGTGAAATCCGAAGTACACGCCTTTATCGGTCAAGCGCGACGGATTCTTGTCTATAAGTGACAGCCGATCGGAAGTTATCGAGGCCAAATGTGGGCAGAACGAGTCATTGTTAGGAGTGTGAAGCTGAGAGTGGGCGGGGCGTAGAAGGGGAGAAGCCGAACAGGGGCGGAGCTTAAGGGGAGCTCAAGCCTTCTCCGAGCAAGACTGCGTCTGATTCACTTCATGCTTCTTCTCGTTGTGCAACTGAAAATCAGCTTGGGTGTCGAATTCAGAAACAGCGTTATTTATGGGAATTAGCAATTTCAGAATTCACGGAACAATTTTATTGCCAACTTTACCTAGTGTACAGTAGCAATTTCGGAAATTGTCGGAACACTTTATTTTAGAGTGTCGCTAATGGGACGTTATTGACAGAGGTTCATTTCTAGCCGTCTATCTTCATTCCTAGCGGTCGTCTCAGCCTAGTGTGAGACAACAGCTAGGAATGAAATTAGACGACTAGAAAATAACTTCTGTCAATAACGTCCCATTAGAGACACCCTACTTTATTCCCACCTCTCCATTCTCGTCCTCCCAGTCGCTCGGCGCGTCGTCCAACGTCGGATACTCGTTCCTCTTCTTCACAGCGCCCTGCGCGATCAGCTTCTGCAATTATTCACCCTACTCAAACAAATGTTTACTCCACTTGTTACAATTAGTATTTTCTAGCTGCTTTCTAATTTCCAGATTTCTCATAGCCAAAAAGATTTCTAAGAATGAAATTTGCCCAGCTACCGTAAGACAAGCCACCGTAGCCAGTGGAATTTACAGTAACCTGCTTGTCGGTGAGCTCGCGGTTCTTCGGCTTCAGCTGCTGGAACTTGGGATCCTTGAGTTTCTCGTGATTCTTCATCCTGTCGCCGTGCTTGTTCGGCGTTGGAGTTAGAACCCTCAAAAGAGTATTTCTGATACTTTTGATCATTGATATTTGACCTTTGATCTTTGATCTCTCCAGACCCATAGTCTACCTAATAGTTTTAACTACTTAAAATTAAAATTCCCCGATTTGGAGATTTTGTCAAGTAATTGTCAAATGTGCCGCGACGCGTTCGCGCAAGCGTCTCGGTTGGAGTTCGCTCGGTCAGACTCCGGTCGAACCTCTTGCCCAGTGCCTTCTTGGGCTTGATCTCGTGCTCCGAGTCC
The DNA here is from genome assembly GCA_014805445.1 of Diplogasteroides magnus. Classification (NCBI taxonomy): domain Eukaryota; kingdom Metazoa; phylum Nematoda; class Chromadorea; order Rhabditida; family Diplogasteroididae; genus Diplogasteroides; species Diplogasteroides magnus. Next base: position 29,108 of record JACMIF010000648.1, on the reverse strand, counting down.
ACTGTGGGAGTTTTCTTCGTCGGTGGCTTGATCTCTTTGCTCTCATCGGACTGCTCCTGCAACGAAAACGCCCGTGGTTACGGTAGATTTAGTCCAAATATCGATTTTTGTCTCAATGACGAAATATACGCACCCCTTCCTTGAACGACTGCGACTGCGTAGACATCGTGCGGAACATGTAGCTCGGCGGCTCGGGCTGCTTCTGAAAAACTACAGTAGTCAAGTTTTTCGTCGTGGGACTCAATTACCGCATCCAATATTTTCGTGGTGAGATTTCAGAAACTTCACAACTACCAGAACCCATTGACTTCTCGGCGCGACACCTGCCGTACTCCCTAGAGTACCTTCTGTCCGACGCACGCGAGCAGCATCAGCAGCGACATCTGCATGAGAACCATCAGAGCGATCAGCTCCAGCATGATGAATTACGGCAGATCCAGCGAGCAGATCCTTAAGGGATCTATAGCAATTCTACAGTAACCAGTGCATGCTAGTCCTACCGCAGTCCTTATTTCATAGACCGTATTCCCCATACAGTAACCCCAGAAGTCATAACGTACCTTTTGTGGCGGCCCTGAAACAGGGGAAGGGATGGGAGGGCGGGACGAAACGGCCACCCAATAGAAGAGACAGCACTACAAATGAGGCTGGACACTAATTGGAAATTAGGCCGAGAGATGCATTGGATGAAAATTAGAATACATGCAAATTCACATTACCTTGCACGCTACAGTGATCAAAAATTCACTTTACAGCATTTTCACACTCTACTGAACTCGAATCAAACACTCTGTTAAATTTTTTTAAATACATGTAAGTAATTGAATACGATATAAATATTCAAGAATGAAGTATTTCAAGGATAAAAAAGTGTGAATGCGCTAGAACTGTCTTTGCGAAGTCTTATTCACGTCATTATGCATCCTTCCCGAACTGCTATTCTTAGTACGCGTGCCACACTTGGATGTCACCCTGGTCTCTCATTTTTACGTGCCATTTTGTCGCTGCGGAATAGGTTTCAACTGGGAGATATATAGACTATAGCAACAGTTCAGTTTGGATGCAAAATATCACTCGTCATCAAGTATTCACTCGTTCGTCGAGTGTGAGCACCAGAATTCGTTTTCATCAATTACTTTTCAATTTCAGAATGTTCGCTGCACCGTCGCCGATGAGCTTCTGGCTTCCGTCATCTTCGAGCATTCTGGAAGAATTTTTTGAGGTATTTTTATTTTAAAATAGAAGATTTGTGTCATTTTCTTGGTATCTACTTGATGGATTTTCGCCCCATTTATCATTGCGACATGCGCGACATTCGTAGCAAATTCCTATTTCGATGAACCCAAAAATCCGATCATAGAACTACGCTGCGGCTGCGTAATAATCCTATTCTTGGATGAGTAAATCTCCTGGATATTGCCCTAATCGCTTCTAAATAGGCGTATTTCTAACCCATAGACCACCGAACACGAAGAGATTTGGCTAGATAGCGGTTGTCAAATTTTGTTGTTCATATCAAATCAAATCAAAGTTGTCAAAAAAAGTTGTCAGTTGCTTGCATTTTGTTGATATCAAGCGAATGAAACTGGACGCAGGGACCATCCTGAGCTTCACGGTCACTATTTGTAATAGAGTCATGCAATATTCCTATCAGTTTTATGGCCACTCAATTAATATGCTTTCAAATCAAAGTGCATTACTGATTTTTCAAACAACCTCCATTTCCCGATTCATTGACTCCTAACATGGTAACTTAATCCAAAAACCATCGCATATTTCTGCCTTCTAATTCCCTCGGAGCTGTTGTCCATCACATGATAGGGACAACCGCTCCAAGTGAATTGGACGATAGAAATGTGCACTTCTGCTTGGATTTCGTTTCCTACTCCTAACATTTTGAAACGACTAAATGAAATATGGTGTTATCAACAATACGCTTCGTTCGGTCACAATTGGGGATGAATGACAAGAATGCCATGGTCGTTTGCGCTAGGGGTTCTAAAACGGTAATAAAGTGCGTTTCCCATTCGCCTAATCCACTCGGAGCGGTTGTCTATAGAACGTAGAGACTACCGCTCTGCTGAAAATTGACGAATGAGAAATGCACTTTATTGCCGTTTTAGAACCCCTAGTTTGCGCCACAGTGGTGAAATGGACAGACGCTCCGGCATTCTCAGCAATTTCACGGCGCATTTATACAATTTACCACTACGGGGCAAGAGTCCATAGCGCTCTTTTCATTAACTCACAATTGTCTGCGATATTGGCCCCAGAATATTTTGCACGCAAAATGGTTATTTCCACGTAGCCTCCATCCAAATACCGAGTGATCCTTGAAGCCACGTTTACAAGTCCATTTTTATCTTTCTGCACCTGATCATTCATCCATGTGCTCGCTTGAACTATAATCGCTGCTATATCTATTCAAGATCTCCTTCTCTTCTCCTAATATGTTATCTTCAGCATTCAGAAAGTGAGGATGAGATGGGAAAAGAAATTCAGGTCATTGAAATGCCTCTCTATTCATTCTTACACGCAAGCAAATCCCTATGATCTTAGGGTCCATTTGTCCGTAGTCATAAACACTTCTAGTACATTATAGTCTTCGCGAGCATGAAACCAGGGTGTTGCTCGGTGAAACATTTCCCATCCTGTTGTAGCTATCTCGGCGATTGAAAGGCTACAACGCCATGGATACTTGCGCCATATTGGTGAACTGGGCGCTTGAGCTGTGAATTTATGGTGGAACTCTCCATTTCGTTATAACGGCGCAAAATGCCCATGTCGCTCTAGTCTTTCACCCGTATGTTCGCGTTTGAAGCTATTACTTAGTGCGACGGTTGCTAATTGCTAGGATCCCACGACTTGAATGGTCTTCCTGCTTGAATGGCAATCAAAACGTTGCTAGCGAGGGAAGACACAATGGACCGCCGTTTGTAGTCAACTATTCCTCAAGGACTGCTGCCTCCTAAGTGTCTTTCACTTCCACAACTCGAGAGACACCCATTGCATATGAGCAGTTCTAAATCGGTAGATTTTTCGTCATTCTTCCCCGCGGCAAAGTTGTCAATCAGGAGGTGAGACAACAGCGCTCCGAGGATGAATGACAGCAAATTTACCGATTTAGAATCCCTAATGAGCATTTCATGACTAACGCCTTGCTGTTGTCGCATTTATTAGCCATTTTCATCAATTCAGCGTCAATTTGCCTATTGACATGCTAGTCCGCTTTGATTCAAATGATACACATAATATTAGCATTTTTTTTGCTTTTTAAAAAAATAATCTTATTTTCCTGATAGTTTTGTCTTGACCATCGAAGAACACATGGTCTCTCCACCAGAACGGCCTAACCCCCAAGGAGGGTCCAACACACAAACCACATCCTGTCCTCACAGTGCTCCTCTACTTGACTCGTCCCCGACTGTCCATTTAACCTTCCCTCCACCCACTCATTGACCTTCCTGGTCAATGGCCTTTTATTTCTCTCTATAGTCCGATTGACTGACAAGGACACAGATTTTAGCGCCATATTGACGAGAATATAAAAAAAATAATTGTTCAGTTTGCTGCTACTTTTATGGTCATATCACAAGAGCCTTTCTATTTTAACCCTCCACTACGACTTATGTATATGTCACACATTTCTTACAATAGAATGAGAAGAACGGTCAGTTGCGCCAGCTTGGTGACATTAGCAGTGGACCCACTGACCCTTAAAGGTACAAAGCCCTTAAAGTTATCATTCATCCTCGATCCATCCTGACCTCCGAGTCCCCCCTTGCCCTCTTCACCCCGTGGCTCTCTCGTTAGTGTACACACTGTGCTCTCTGGTCAGCTGTCCACATTGCCCGTTCCCGCACTATTGCACTCTCTGTCCATTATTCTTGTATAACAGGTTCATATTGCCAGGACGATCACCCGTCTAGCCTGTGATTGCGCCTTATGCTTTTCAGTTTGACTACTTCATGGGTTATGTTTCAAGGCTACTATTTATTTGGTGATATACCCTCTATTCATCCCTGTGTGTGTACACTACCGAGAGCGCACAGTGTGTACGCTCTCGGTAGTGTACACACTGTGCGCTCTCTGGTCAGCTGTCATAACCAACCATTCCCGCACTATTGCAGTCTCTGTTCACTATTCATTTAAAGAAATTCCCAGTACGAACACCATGGTACTGGTTCTAAAACGGTAGTAAAGGGCATTTCTCATTCGCCCAATATCCGCGGAGCGTTTGTCTTTACGATAATTGCGACAAATCTACCAATTTAGATCCCTAGTGACTATGCTCTCTCTCACGTATGATTTTCTCGTTTATCTGACCGTGATTTCACATACGGTTCATCAGTAAAATTATACACTTTCACATTGGTTCAAGCGAATAATTTCACTGTCCTTGAGGCCTCTCATGCCCTTACTTTGCGAAAATCTACTAGTGAGTGGGCGATACAGGCTATGCAGCCATCTACAGACTAAAGTCGTGTTGTTGTACATAGGATAATCAAAATTGGCCAAGGATGCAGCGCATTCGTTAGCCTCATAAGAACGGAAAGCTCTCAATTTCGACACGAGTTCAAAAGACTGCAGAAGGTTCACCAATGCCTTTGTATTTTAAACTACAATTTATTTGTATTCCACAGACCCCCCTTTACACTGAATCTGAAGAATTGCTATCCCTTAACCGCGGCTTTCTCACTGCTTAAACGTATTCGAATGCTCCTTTCCACCTGCCTGTCACGTGAACATTTGCATTCCCATATAGTCTTGTGTCACTCTTGACTATACTCGTCATCAGCAGTTCTCACAATGTTTTAACTTTAAATATTAGAATTCATCCCCATTTCGACTTCTCAGCCCCGTAGATGCAGGGGGCATCCACCTGCCATTTGCGCGTTGTCGTGGCTACTCGACCGCTCTTCGAAATGCCTGGCTTCACTCTTCCTTCCTTTCTCATCATGGTATTCTAACCACCTAAGTCTATAATTAGTCTTACTCTAACGGCCAAATGAGCAATCTCTGGGGGGGGGGGGGGTTGTCGGCCGAACGAG